>PVIR01002376.1:0-103649 GCA_004026965.1 Petromus typicus
ATAGTGTCAGCTCTACCTTCATAGTCAAACGGGGATGAAATGTTAATTTCTGTATGGTAATCAGGTGTTCCCCCTAACATGCTAGTTACATTGGTCATAACTCTAATGGGTTCATTCTCGAGCCAAGTTACAGGATGTAACAGTGGGGGGCTTGGAAGATAAGCCCAATACTGAGCACCTTCTGCCACTGGGGTGAAAGTAGTTAAAAGAGCACAATACGCAAGAAACAAGTTTAATGGAGTTAACTGTTCGTTGGTGCCCTGGCCAGCGACAACCACAGCTGGGACCACAGAGATGGTGGCAATGTCTCCCCCGAGATGCACAGCCCCTGTGAGCTGCCCGCAGCATGCTCACCCCTAAGCAGAGCGGTGCGGTTGGTTTGGACGCCACATGACTGGTGTCGCACCCCTGTGGGGTTGCTTTGGCTCATGCACACGAGCTGCTTTGCACGTGTCTTCCACGCTGCAGGTCCCTCATTCCTGTCGCCAGGACTGTCACAGATCCATGCGCCTGTCCTTTAGCACCCCGGAGTAGGATGGACATATACTGCAGGACGTCCCTGGCAGCTGGCTCCTCTGAGAGTACCCACCTGTGTCTACAAACCTGAGGCCACGCTGCAGACCTGGGGCTGCTTGCTTCCACCGTGCACCACCTGTCAGACCCCTCCGAGCCACCCACCTGGTGGGGCCCTGGGGAGGGAGTGGCCAGTACCAGCCATCATGCCGTCCGCGACGTCAGGAAGGCAAAGCCGGAATGATGCTTCCTGGTCACGGGTGCCATCTTGGCTCGCTCATCCTGGTGCCAGCAGGGGTCAGTGCCCTTGTGCCTTCCCCTTGGAGTCTCCTCTCATTTCTCTTGCACCAGCCTTGAGGCGCAGGCCGGTGAGGTGACCCCAAGCCCACAGCCTCTGGGACCAAGCAACCTCTGCCTCCCTCCGCCTCTTCCCTCTGGGCCTCAGTTTCTCTCCCATGCAGGTCAAGGAGGGGTCTCTGGACTCTCACAGGCCTTCCTGGTCGTCAGCACATCTGTGAGGCCCCTCAGCAAGGACAGAAGGCCGTCACCCTCCAGGCTCCTGTTTATTTCAGTCTTGTCCACACCAGGAGGCAAAACCACAAGCTTTGTAATGGGGGATTCTTGTCACCTCCATGGGTGACCACACTGTAAACAGGAAAACGGTGAACTCGGGGGATTTCATTTTGGCCCAGGGCCTGTGGGACACAGGCGCAACCCTAGGCCCATGCAGAGCTTGGGAGGAGCTGGGAGCGACGCTACCATACTATCTCCTCTGGGGGCTGGCGTCACAACAGCAGCAGCCTCCGCCACCAGCAGCCTCCTCCACCGGCACCCCACAGGCAGAGAGAGCCCGGCACTGGGTGCCGCTGCCTACCAGGGCCACCTGCCAAAAGCCCATCACCAACTCTGGTGGGAAGGAAGTTTCTGGGGGTCCCACAGGACAGAGGTGCAGAGGGCAGGATCTGAGGCCTGAAGAGTGATCAACAGTCAGGAGACCCCAGTCGCACCTCCCAGCCCCGGGCACAGCTCCCCAAGGTGGGATTTGCTGATGCTTCAGCAGAGGGAGCAAAGGCCCTCCCCCCTCCCTGCCCCCCACGCCCCCACTCACGGCCCTCTCATTAGAAATTGACTTTGCACAAGTCGAGTCTGGCTTCCAGCCCGGGAACCCAAGCCCAAAGGCAAGAGGGCTCAGGAGTGGATCTTCCTGGCCGAGCCTGCAAGGCGACACAGCCCAGCTGACAGCCGGCTGGCACCTGTGTCCTAGCAGCCAGACTCCAACACACCGAGTCTTGCCTGGGAAGCAGCACAATCCCAAATGCATGCAGCTGTCCTTGCGGACCGCACCTGGATCCCGCGCTCCACAGCCCCCGGAGTGGCGGCCATCTGAGCAAACACAGCTGAGCTTCTCCTGTCTGAAGTGCTCAGGACCAGAGGAGCTTGGGAAGTCGGAAGCTTTTGGATTTCAGAGGACTTGCGTCGACTTTACTGGCTGAGTGTCTGTCTGAAATCCAAACTTTGCAGCACCCTGTTGGCCCTCAGAAGGTCCCGAATATGGAACATTTCAGATTTAGGGTTTTCGGGTGAAGGATGCTCAGCCTAAGCCCGGACGTGTGAGAGTAGCTGCAGAGCCAGATGGAGCAGAGACGAAGACGCCGAGGGCCCTGGCAGGAGCGTCACCTGGAACAGCGCAGCAGGACACCAGCTCGCAGGCTGCGGCCCGAGCAGGCGAGGGGACAAGGAGCGTGTGCCTGGCAGTGGGAGCAGGGACCTTCACTCCTCAGGGACAGGGCTGAGTCAAATGGTCGCCTGTAGTTAGAAACGGAGCACAGCACCCAGGGCAGACCCCACGCAGCCTCCGGGCTCGGGGCACAGGGCCCAGCAGGCCATTTGGCTTCTCACGGTTAGTCATACAAAGCACCAAGGGAAACAGATCGACGGAAGGCACATTTTTGGAAAAAAGGAACCGGAAGTTGACGGCTTGGGAAATCCTCAGCGCAGCCCGATGACAGCGGCCCTGGCCCGGGGGAGTGGCTCTGAGAAAGCACAGGGAAAGGCGCAGGGCGAGGACAGCTACTGGGAGCCCCTGTGCCCCAGGCTGAGCGCAGCAGCCAAGGCACTCAGGGAACAGAGGCATGTCACCCTCACCACCTCCAGGGGCTTGAGGCTGCAGAGCCACTCTGGAGGCAGCGAGGACCCCTGGGCAGTGACCCCAGAAGGTGCAGTGAGCACAAAGAATCACTCTGTGACAGTGGCCCCACCAGCGGGAGTCACGTTGCTGGCCCAGGAGTCCTCCGGGCTGCGTCCCCTGCACTTGTTGGGAGCAGAGCGGCCCAAATCCAGCACCGTCCACTGCAGGCGGCACCCAGGGCTCAGCCCCCCCAGGCCCCACTTGGGTGACGAGTTTCTGGATTTTGAGCAGATGCTGCCACGGAGAGGGACCGTGAGGCCCTGGAGAAGGGACAGATGCGTTCTGCATGCTGGAGAGACATGAATCAGGAGGCCCAGCACCAGCTTGACAGATTCTCCAGGGGCCTGCATGACCCAAGCCTTCTGGAATTCACACTGGTAATCCTCTCCTCCTCCCCACTTCCAGGCTGGGGTTAAACCCAGGCTCTGCTGAGCCACATCCTCAGCCCTTTTATTTTTTAACTCAGGGTCTTGCTAAGGTTCTCAGACTGGCCTAGATCCTGCAATCTTCCTGCCTCAGCCTCCCAGGAGCTGGGACTCTGGCACGTGCCACCCTACCCCGTTTATAATCCCCTCCCCTTGGGAGTGACTTACTCCAGGCCCTCAGACAAGCCAAGGAGCATCCCCTCTTTGACGACATGACCCCACAGTGACACCGTCCACCTCCTCACTGGCTGTGCCTGGGTAGGCAGCTGAACCGACTCCACCCAGGGACCGAGGCCAGCCAGCAGCCCGCAGAAGCCAATGGCCTCTGTGTGGCACCACTCCTGTCAGCCTGGGCTTGGAACGAAGCCCTGGGGGACAGGTGGGCACGCACTCAACAGAGGGTGCCACACAGAGGGATTTGATAGCATGAAGGATCACCTTGAAGGTCCCTGGCACTGTAGCTCCAGCCTCGTGGACAGGAGAGATGGTAGGGCCTGCCCAGAGCCGCCCAGGCGCAGGGCCAGCCTCAGTGTGCAGCAGAGTGCCCGTGTCCAAATCTCAGGTCATCACAGGTATCACCGGCTGCGGTCACTGGAACACTGACTGAGCTGACAGCGTAGCCTGGCTTCTGCGCACAGATGGACAGACAGCCGGAGTCCGCTGTGCTTGGAGAGTCACCCAGTCCCACACTGCCCCATCTGCTTGGCCACCAGGGCAGAAGTCAGACGGCTCCCCAGCAGGGCTCCACCACCAAGGAGGCTCTGAGCACGGGTGGGGGGCTGGGCCTGCCCCCCTCAGCCGCCACCCGCCGCGCCCCCATGTGGGGAGAGGGACACAGATAGGGAGAAGAGGGACAGACAGACAGAGAGATGAGAAGAAAGAGAGACAGAGGAAGAAAGAAAGGGATAAGGAGAGAGACAGACAGCAACAAGGAGAAAAAGACAGACAGGGAGACAGGCAGTGCAGGAGACTGAGAAAAGGGGACCGAGAGAGGGGGAGAGACAGAGAGAGAGCGACGGATGGGCAGAGAAGGGGGAGGGGCGGCTCCCGGGGAGAGGGCTGGCCAGGGCCCACAGACCAGAGCAGGGTGCCTGGCAAGCCAGTGGCAGAGCCAGAGCAGGGAGAGGGGCTCCGGCCTGGGCCGCACCTGGGCCACACTCCCTGGGCTCCACCTTGGCAGAGGACGCCCTGAGCCCAGCTCAGTCCCTCCCACCCGGTGACCTTGCTGCTGCCTCCAGTGGCGGCCCTGCCCCATGCAAGCCCATCCAGCGAGAAGCCACCTCCCACCTTCAGCATGGAAAGGACATCTGGGCCCTGCAGATGCCATCTGCAGCTGCACCCAGGTGGCCCGGCACTGGGCAGAGCCCAGGGGACCCCACAAGCCTCACCTGAGCCGGCAGGATCCAGTGGGATGTTCTCACAGCAGCCAGAGCCCCCACTTGCTGTGGTTGTCAGCAGACCAACCTGGGGCCTGGGCAGAGGCTAGGGACCCCGGAGGGATCCTGTAAGAAGATGACATGGGCCACAGAAACCCAGGACCTGAGCCGACAGGTGCCTGGCTGCTCCGGCTCCCCGGATCCCAAGATGGGAGTGAGGATCACTCCTTCCAGAGAGGCGGAGTCCTCCCTCTTCTGTTTTAGTCTGCTCATGCTGCGCAACAAACACCACAGCACAGGTCACTTACAAAGAGCGGAAACCACCCTGGGGCTCCGAGACTGAGCCAGGCAGCCGAGGTAGATGAAAGTTTCCCTGACCTGCGTGGCCGGGCAGGGCCTGGACCGGCCTGAAGATGCGAGTGCTGCTAGAGAAACAGCTTCCCTGTCCCTGGAAAGGGCAGCGAAGCCGCATTAACACACTTTGGGGTGTCTGCTGTGGCCACTGAGTCCTCAGCAGCTGGTGTGTCCGCCTGGTCCCCATTGGGCAGACAGAGACCCCCGGGCCACTGCTCCTCCCTGACTGAGTGCAGCCTATGTCTGGGCAACACGAAAGTGGGTGGCAGAGGACATAGGGGTGACAGCCCCTCTCACCCTCCCTTTGAGCCTAGGGCACCCCCCACAGGTCCTGCTGCCTGGCACTGTGTTCTGCCAGGGGCTGGGCCACTGGATGTTTCCTGTCAGGCCCCAGGCCCACAGTGAGACCCTCTTAGAACCCCACAAATGCTCTTGGCAGGTGGGAGGGGCTGCAGTGAGGCTTCTGTGTAGCACCAAGTGCCAGGCATGCCCAGGCCTCACTGCCCACCGTGCAGAGGGAGACACTGGGGCACAGGCAGGAATCAGGCAGGAGTGTAGGTGCACAGGCTAAACCAGCCCCTCAGACCCACCTCAGCTCTGGGGAGCAGAGCAGCCAGTGATGCAGGGTGTGACCACCAATCCAGGTGTAGCCAGCTGAACCAGAGCCCAGGCTGAGCTCCCTGCTCCAGGGTCCTGGGGTCCAGGGACCCCACCTCGGGACATATGGGGCTGGCAGCTCAGGCTCTGCTGCACCACAGGTCTGGCTCACGCATAGAGGGACTGGGGTAAGCCCCACAAGGAACTGCAGGAAGGCAGATGGGGATGGACCACACTGAGGGCCCCCCACTGAGCCCCAGCTCCCCCTGGGGGCCGGGAGGCTCACTGCAAGCCATTCCTGGCCAGATCAGCCATTCCCTCCCTCCCGGGAAGCAGCCCAGAGAGGGAGGAGAAAGGAGCATTTCTGGAACCTGCCAGAGGAAAGGACTGCGACGGTGTCCACGTGGCAGCCTGCCCTTGCCTCCGCGCTCTGGGGTCCCGGCCAGGCCCCTCCTCCTGACTACTTCTCTCAGGACGGCCGGAAGTGGGGGCAAAACAGACAGCACCCCTGCCATGCGGCCCAGTGACAATGAGATAGCAAGGGTTAGGGCGCCACCCAAGGGGCCATCCAAGGCAGGGGCTGGGACTGGGGGTGCTGCAGCAGAAGCAGGTCTGCTGGCGGAGCCCAGGCTGAAGAGGAGAGGCTGAGGGGACCAGAGCAGGTGCGGACAGCTGCCTTGGGACGCCTGTCCCTGGGGCAAGGGCACTCAAGGCTTCACAAAGATGCCTGTTGCCAGCGTGCTGGGGGTATGAGCACCGCCCCATCCTTTACTCGGGGCCAGGGTACCTGGCAGGCTCCCCAGCCACCCTGCCTCCACCTCAGCTGCCCAGCTGTGAAATGGGGCAAGGACCCAGTTCCCTGGGTGCCCTGGGTGAAAAGAAGCAGAGCCCACGGTCTGGAGTCCTGGGGGCCCCGGGGTTCACATGAGTGCACCGGCTCCCGAGGGGTTGCTTTTCCATGGTGCTCCACCCTCCTCCTCCTGGCCAGACCACCCCACCCCCATGCTCCAGGACTCAGCCGGACCTCACCGGGAAGCAGCAGCTGCAGTTTTTCTGAGATGTTTAACCTTGTTTTGGCAATGCTGGAGTCACTCTGACACAACACAAGCCTGACCTAGTCTCTCGTCCCGGCTGTGGTCTCTGGTCCCTACCAGACTCGACTGCCTCACCCCTCCTGGAGGTGGACAGAGGGCGAGCGGGGCCACCTGCCCCTTCTAAGCCCTCCTCAGCCCTCCATCAAGTCCCCACCCTGGCACTTCCCAGACTGAGGCCACAGCTACTTGGCGCTCAGGGCCAGGAGGGGTCTGGGGCCACCAACGTGCCCCCAACAGATGGCCCAGGTCCCACAGATGGCACTGTTGGGAGAGGGTGGGAGCTTCACAGGTGAGGACTAACAGGAGGAAGTTGGGTTGCAGGTCCATGCTTTTAAAGGGGAGAATGGGCCCCAGACCCTCCTCTGCTATTGATAGCAAGTGGGCCAGTGGCCATGAGCCAAAATAAACCTTTCCCCTTGCTAAACTGTTTATCTCGAGTACTGTGTCACAGCCACGGAAGGCTGACTCTCCAGGGAAGCTGGGGCCAGGAGTGACCTGTGGGGACTGGCAGAGACCATCACAGGGCCCTGGAGCAGCTGCTGAAACACTCTGGAAAGCTCCAGAAAGTCCCAGTGGATTTTCACCCAGACTGATGGGGTGGCTGTGACCCCAGAGCTAAGAGCTGCTGCCACTGAACACTCAGAGCCGTGCCCCTGAGTGCTGGGAGGTGCTGGCCCTCAGCACCCAGAGCTGCTAACACCAAGAGAGCCGCACTTTGCCAATTCCTGGTTTCTACCCCAAATGATCAAAAGAACCTTCTGCTCCTTGGGGCCATTTTCAACCTGTCCTTTAGAAGGGGCTTCAGAACAGAGACCCAGCAAAGACCCTATGCCATCCCTGTTTTCCCAAAGCAGGAAGGTGGAATGATGTTCAAGGTCTCAGGCCTGGGCAGCTGCGAGGTCCAACACTCAGCACTTCTTCCTACAAGTGTTCTGTGGCACACGGCAAGTCCCTCTTCGTGGCACAGGCCCCGTGGAGACAGCAGAGAAGTGGGCTCTCACCATCCTCTGAGACACTCCCAACAACCCTCGAAGGGAACATTAACAACAGATATGTCCTCAGCCCACCAGGAGCCTAGCCAGAAGAAGTTCCAGCCTGCAGAGGAAAAGGAGGCACCCTGACAGCAGCCGTGGTTTCCCTTTGTAGCCAGGCCTGCACCCACCACCTCAGAGCCCACAGCACTCCTGTCCCCAAACAGCGTCATGGGTAGACATGCCCTGGGACACTCTGGGAGACCAAGAGCATCATGGGTAGACATGCCCTGGGACACTCTGGGAGACCAAGAGCATCATGGGTAGACATGCCCTGGAACACCCTGGCAGACCAAGAGCATCATGGGTAGACATGCCCTGGGACACTCTGGCAGACCAAGAGCATCATGGGTAGACATGCCCTGGAACACGCTAGAAAGATAAGCGCCAAGAACAGAAGGGCTAAACCTCAGATGCCCAAGAGGGGCACCGCATCTATCACAGAAGTCACCTGCAGAAAGTTCTTCCTCATATGCATGTGTATGCATGCACACACGTGTGTGCACACAGACCCATGTGCATACACACACATGCACACACACACCTGGGTCTGTGCTGATCTCTTCCTAGCAGAAGATCAAGTCTGGGATCCGGTCAGGATTCTGCTATTAACCAGCTGTGTGACCTCGATACCAAGATCCAACATCTTCCCTTTGCTGACCAGCAGGTCTCTCAGAGCTGGGACCCCAGAAGGCCACTGTGTCCCCAGAACATCCTCTGTGAGCGGTGACTGTGCAGGGGTCTGGGGGAGAGGGTGCATCACAGCAGTGGCTGGGAATCCAAGCCTCATGCTCAGAACTCAGAGCACACGGGCTCAGACTATGACACGCATGTGCCAGACACAGAGAAGTCCTCCGAAGGAGAAACGATTCAGACAGGCAAAGCCCTGCCAGGGACACAAGACAAATGGGCACCTCCAACCTGCAGCTGGGGTCCTAGACCAGGGCTCCAGCAGCACAGCCGTGTCCAGACCGAGCACACGCCACCCTCGAGTCACCCACTCCCTGCCCTTGACAAGTAGCAGCGTGATCCCAGCTAGGTGCAGATGTCTCTCTGGCAGCACAGGCCCCAGACCTGGTTTTCTATGTCTGCGCCCAAACCCTAGCCAACGGGATCCAGCACGGCCCCCGCCCAGGCCCCAGCAGCAGGAGGGAGGAACGCTCACTCCAGGCCTGTGGGGGCCAGTGGCTACTTTCCACGGAAAAAATGCATTCAGGACCCCCGGGGGCAGGTGGCCAGCTATGACTCAAGGGCCTGTCGCAGCCCATGGCAGCCCAGCCAAACGCCGGAGGCTCCACCCCACCCCGCTCCTTGCAGCCAGGGCCCCAAGGCCAGCCCCCTGTCCTCATGCCCCACAGGCTGGCAACCTCTCCTTTCACCCTGGCACGGCCAGCACAGGCCTGAGGTAACGCCACAGCCACAGTGACCTCAGCTCCCACCTGTGGGGGGCAGTGGGCTGCAGTCTGACATCTGCAGGGCTCGCACAGCAGCCCCCACAGAGCTAAGTACCAGATGTGAGGTCCAGCCCCTCAGCAGAGGCCAGTAACCGGCCCCGTGTCACCGGCTTCTCTGTTTCACTTCATTCAAGACACAGGCCCAGACTGAGTGTGGGAGTGTCTGTCCGGAGCCCCTTCCACCCCTCCCGGGGCCGTGGAGCCAGTGGGTGTTGGCCTGTGTGGAGAGGGTGGGGCCGGGGAGGCCTACAGGGGGATCGGGGCCCTTGCTCAAGGCCTGAGCCCTCATCCCCACGGGCCACATGGGCCACATCTGCTCCAACCATTGCAGCCCTGGCTCAGGCCCTGCGGGCAGGAGGACAGAGGTGGACAGAGGGCCAGCACTGTGACACTGGCCCCAGGAGGGCAGATAGCGTGAGGACGGTGTGAGGGAGCAAGAGGGACCCCCGGAGCCCCCACCTGCTCCTGCCTTTCTCCTGGGATCCACCCGAGCCGAGCCAGCCTGGGCCGCACCCCCAGTTGTGTGTCACCAGACCATCCCCAGCAGCATATTTTCCCACTGACGTCATCCACCAGGCTTGAAGCTGCGCGAGGTGATCGAGGCCTCACTGCGATTGTCTCTGCAAAGCAAGTCAGATGGTTTCCCGACCTCCCGCCACTCCTCCCCCTCCTCTTTGCCTTTTTATTATGTTCCTTGGACCCCAGCCAGATGTTCCCTGCAACAACAACCCTCCAAAAATTTACAAAAAGAGAGCGAGAACTCAGCTTCCTGCCTGCTGGGCTGGAAGTGGCGACGTGGCGCGGTGGGGGCGGCCACGTCTGCAGCAGGGCGGGGAGCAGCCACGTCCACAGCCCTGAGCCTTAGGCTCCAGCCGGGCCCATCTCCTGCCCTCTGGACCCTGGGTGTGGACACAGATGCTAGAGACAGATCGGCCCCTGCCCTGATGCTGAGGTCTGGCCCAGGCTACCGCAAGGCGGACGTCGCAGCTGGGAAAGACCAGGCAGAGTGCTCAAAACTGGGCTCCGGGTTCGGATGGACCTGGGCCCCGCTGCTCACCACGAGGCCACAGGTGAGGGGGAAGCGCCTGCACCCCAGCTTCCCTGTCCACAGTGACACAAGTGCTGATGGGAGCTGTAGCCTAAATCAGTACTGCCCAGGGCAGGCACAGGGAGCACTTCCCCTGGATCAGTGCACCTGGGGCAGCTACAGCCCTGGAGCTCATGGGAGAAGGAGCCTTAAAGGAGGCCCAGGGGAGGGTGCCCCAGACCCAAGGGTCAGACTGGGACTGTTGGGCCACGGGTTCACTGAGGGGGCCACACCCAGAGCCTGGGCCATGCCTTGTTGGGGCAGTGGCTGCCAGAGAAAGCCCCGCTGCCATCTTTGGAGAAGCCTGATCCCAGGTGGCTGTGTACAAACCTCCCCAGACCACTGCCTCTGAGGAGCTGAGTCTTCCTGCCCAGAGTCCTGCTGGGCAGTGCCCTCCACTCCCACATGTCCGCATCCCATGCCCGAGTCCGGAACCTCAGTGGGGCTTGCTCAAGACCTAAGCCAGCATGTCCCCAGAGGGGTCCTCCAGCATCCCCAGGTCCCCAGTGATACGTCAGGAAGATGTCAAGGGTGTGGCATATGGAGCCCAGGCGTGACAGAAACAGGACTCCAAGTCTGGCTGTCAGCCTGTGCCAACACCCTTGTCAGCTGGCATCAGGACTGTGGCCTCAGGCTCCCAGGGCCACTCAGGTTGGGAGGTGGGCCAGGACAGGCGGGACCAGCAAAGCCATTCCACTCGAGGCAGCCAGGGTCCTGGCCCCAGGAAAGACCGGAGAAGGTCCCACAGAGGAGCCCAGGAGGGACAAGGGCGGGATCCCTCCCAGATTACACTCCGGGGAGCCATGTGGACCCCACAGAATTCTCTGTGTCTGTGAGCGAGGAGACGGGGGCTCCCCGGAGCTCAGCGTCAAGGCTCTCCCTGGGTCAGCCGGGTCACACGGCAGACCTGAGGCCTGGCCAGCTTGGTGGGGCTTCTTCCGCAGCTGGAACTGGGGGTCACTGGGCCCCCCTCCAGGGACCTCAAACGGAGCCTGCGTCGGTCCTTACAGAGCAGCTTCCTCCTGTCTTAATTTGGGCAGAGGCTTCCAACCTTGCCAGGCCCTGCTCAAGCTCCCTGTGGCGTCCCAGGATGTGACCAGGCTGCCCCAGTCCTATAGTCAAGAGTACTACCGCCTTTGCATCCCACCCCAGAGTGCAGGTCACCCCTTAGGAGGGGACACATCCCGCTTCCAGGCCCTATCGAACTGTAAAACATGGGCCCTGGAACAGAAAGGAAAGCCCAGACCCACAGAGCAGATGGACATGCTTCTGGCCACACGGGACTCCTCACCCAGCAGAGACGGCAGGGTGGGCTTCACTGGGGCATATGGAAACTTCCGGAAAATCCTGTCCAAGGTGCTTACAACCCCAGCCACCAGGCTGTTTGCAGGGCAGTGAGGGTCACAACACAGCACCTGGAGATGCAGTCTGTACTAGGTGGCCGGGTCAGGACACTAGGGACCAGCTTCAGGGCTCTCACTGTGCCACTCAGGAGGACACACAAACAGTACTTCCAAGAGCTGCTCAGGGACCTGCACAGCCTCGGGAACCGCGCAACTCCGACTGCCATAGGGTTGACCCTGCACCGGCTTGGCCGGTGTTGCCAATGCTGAAGCCCTCCACAGGATAGAGCCTCAGCCTCCCAAAGAGCTCCCCGGGAGATCTGTCGCTGTGACCCTCCAGGGCGCCACCCACAGGAGAAGGTGTTCCCAAAGTGGTGGCTCCAAGTGGCTGACCCTCCAGCCTGAATGTCCAGTCTCCTCCTCCTCTGTGAGGGTGACCCTCACAACCCAGCACCAGTGTCAGTGTCCTGCACGATGGCACAGCACCTCCTGCAGCCCGAGCCACACTGCCACATGCATGCCACCCCAAGAACACCCCAACTGGCACCATCAGTACGGCAGCCATTTGGAATATATGGAGTTGCCTCAAGGATCAAACACATGCCAAGTGTCAAGGACTTGGGGCCAAGTAAAAATGTAAAGTATATACCTCATGAATAACTTTTACATCAACTGAATTGGAAATGATAAGATTTTATTATATTGAAATAAATAAAACTCTAAGTGATTTCACTCGGTCTTTATGTGGCTACTAGGAATTTTTAATTATGTACATGGCCCACAGTGGATTTCTACTGGACATAGACATGATAAATCCACTATCTTCTAGAACCATCTTCCCTGCCTGGAACACAGCTGGGTCCAGGGCTCCAAGGAAATTTTGCAGGATGGATGGATGAATGGGCAGGGGATTGGATGACAGATGATGGGTGGGTGGATGGGTGGGGGGGTGGGTGATGGGCGGATGACGGACGGATGGGTGGGTGGATGTTGGATGAGTGGGTGCTCAGGGCCCTGGAGCCTGGTTTCCTGTAACACCATGAACACCAGATCCTGCCTCTGGATATGCTCCCAACCTGGTCATGTGATCAGCCCACAGCCCCTGGAGGAGCTGGGGCTCCAACCAGATACCAAGCTTTGCAACACGCTTTCTGTCAGACCTGAAAGACCTGTGCCCAGGGACCAAGGATTGCCTTGCTGACCCACATCTGCCTCCTCCCTCACTCTGCAGCCAGCCAGGATGAGGCGAGGTCTGCAGCGCCCCCCCAGCGCACTCCACATCAGCAGGTGTGAGATGAGGCCAAGGCAGGGCCAGGCAGGGGCTGCTGAGAATTCATCCTACTACTGCACTGTCTGCGATGGTGCCTCATGGGGCATCTCCTTGCCCCCTAAGCTTTGGGACAGAGCAAAACTGGGCAGCATGTTCCAGCAGGGGGAAAGGATGGAGACACATCCAGTGGGGACACATGTCACTTCTCGCTCAGTGGAGCCATTCGGCAGGAGCTGCCTGGGCCTCGATGCGGTGCGCTCTGCAAGGCAACACTGCCCTCTGGTGTCAGGCAGGGTTGAGCACAGCTGCAACCCCAGGTAGGCTAGGCACAGACCCAAAACTGCGCCAATGGTGTTTCTCCTTGGTCCCCCGGTAGGGCTGACCTGTGCACACAGCTCACAGGGCTGCTCTTGGGAAGGAATCAGCGTATCTTGTCCCGAGGAGAATGAGACATACTGTTCCCTAGGGAAGCTGCTTGTCCTCTACGCCTGGGAAGCAAAGGTATTGGCAGGTAATAAAAAGTTTGTGGGGAATCTCGTCCCTTAAATCTGACTTAACTCAGTGGTTTAATCCATAGAAGTCAGTGTCCAAAGGAGGCGTGTAGTGAACTTATTCAGTGAGTCATTCTTACTTTATAAACCCTGAATTCACAAATGTGAGGAACTTTCGTGTTGGAGTGGGGAGCCCCGCCCACTGTTGACCCAGAGAACAGCATCTGCAGGAACTGCATGGAATTCTGCCCCGGGGGGCTTGCCTCTTCCCACCATGCACGAAGCTTATTTACAGCAGCATGGACTCATGGGCATCTTATACTCTGAGTGATGATCTGATCACTGCAGCACGGACTTGCTCCTCCTCCGGGCATGGTGGGCTTGGTGGTTTCTGAGTCTCACTGACAGAGCCTGGTGGTTTGGGTTTTGGCTTTGGTTTTAGTGCATGTCTATTTCACCCTTGGGCCCTGCAGAGGCACCCAGGTCCTCCCGTGTCGCTCCTGCGCCATCCTGAGGTTGCCCAGAGATCTACAGAGCCCTGATCCTGCACCCAGCGGGGACACATGTCACTTCTCGCTCAGTGGAGCCAGGGCATGGACTCACACAGGGACGACACCACCCAGATTTGTCCAGCTCTGACCATCAGGCATGGGGCCTGCCTCTCCCTGCTGGCCCATCACCCCTACTCCGAGGGGCACCTGAGCCCCACCGGGCCAGCCCGTACCTGGGGACAATCAGGCACCCCAAGCAAGACCCTTTAGCCCACCTGCAAGCCTCTCTCCTCCCCAGGCTGTTCCCCTCCAGCCATGCTCCCTCCTCACCCATGACACAGGTGGCAGTTTTGTCCTGCCTGCCCTTATGCCAGCATCACCAAGTTTCCACCGTGCGAGCAGTAGGCACCCGCAGGCTCCGGTCCCTCTTTTCAGCCTCTTCCCCCCAGAGCCCAGGGCCCTGTCCTCCGTGGTCCTGCGCTTCCCGGATGCTGCTGAGGCACAGTCACCCTGCGCAGCCCTGCCTGGGCGCCTTCCTGTGTCACCGCATTGCCATGGCTGGCCAGCTCGTTGTGGGGTGCAGGTCTGTCCCACACCTGGATGCAGCACTGGTACCGGCTTATTGAGCCACATCCCAACTGCACCGGTCTCGGCAGTTAGGACTATGGTTCCCTGAAGGGTTCGTGGTCAGGTCTTGGACACTTCTCCAACGGGGCTCAGACCTCTCTGCCTAACTGTGAGCCACGCTCAGTCCTCTGCAAGCTGGCCTGCTGCCTTCCGGAGCTGCTGCGTCCCAGCTGCCTGCACCCTCCCTGCACCAAGGCTGTGCAGTTTGGGCCCCATCTGTCCCGACAGGGCTTCCACAACCAACAGGAAGTCAAAGAGCCCAGGGAAGGCCTCTGCCCTGGCAGTGCCACCCTAGGCGCCCTGGGTCTGCAGTCTGGGCTGTGTCTCTGGAGCCCTTGCTCTGAGCAGAGCCGCACGCGCTCAGGAGGGCTGAGGTCCTCGCGGCAGGCCCACAGCCAGCTCTCGCCTGATCCTGACTGCCCAGGCCGCGCTCTCCCTCCACCGCACTTCCTTCCCTGAGCACTGGACCAGCCTTTTCTGTCTTCCCTGACAGCCTTACTGTCCTCTCCTGACACCCCAGGCCAGATGTGACTTCCCTGCAGTTCCCACCCCCTCCACACAGGGGAGCCAGAAGCCCAGGTCATCAAGGTCTCTGTGCTTGGACCCCAGGACTGGCGTCTGGACTCTCAGGGTGGCTGGGTATACCACAGGCGGTGACTGTACCCAGGCCTGGCAGCCTCTGGAACAAGAATGGCAGGAGGACAAGGCCCCACCCCAGCCAGCCACCCCAGGGGACAACTTCCTGTTCTCTGAGAGACGTGGGGCCTCTCAGACTGGCTGCTCGAGGTGATGTCCTAGACCCCTGGCTTTGGTCCCTCCCCTGGACAGGCCCATAAGGAGACTGGGGCAGCCGCAGAGTCAGGCTGATGCAGCCAGGGCCTTGGCTCGACAATGGCTTCTGTCCGGGAACAGTAAAGATGAGGGCCTCACCAACAGGGCCTGGGCCTGAGAAGTGTGGCCAGCAGGGCAACAATGGGAGAGTGGCTGGTGAGGCCGACAGGAGGACGGAGGGGTGAGGGTTGGGTGGACGGTGAATGACAGGAGAGTGGGCAGGTGAACGAGTGGGTAGGCATGGAGACGGATGACGGATGGTTTGGATAAGCTGCCTCTAAGTCTCTTCTCCACCTCTCCCACCTCCCACCTTGGCCTAGGGGCAGCTCGGACATGTCCTTGACTTCAGATCTCCTTTACTCACCTTCAAGGCCACAAGTGCTGTACATTCCTGGTGCCCCTTCCTGACAGCCACAAGTCATGACGCCCCACCAGGCTCTGGAAGCTGGGCCCACAGCCTCGGCCTTCTCACTCGGGGCCTCAGGGACAAGCACAGCCCCCCGCCCCGGTCCTGCCTGCCTTCTCTCATTTCTGGTGTCCTGCATGAGAGCCTCTTCATATCAGAAAACTGCAGAACATTTTCCAGGTGGCCAGAACTGGAGGAGAAACTGAGGCCCAGACAGGGCAGGGCCTACCTGCCTCCCACCTGCTGGCAGATGGGCACACCGTGGGGCTGCACACCTGGCTCCACATAGCCTGCTCTACAGTCTTGATAAAACCGCCGGCATCTGACCAGCCCTGACCCACCAGGACCCTGCAAGGCTCCTGACAGTGAATGGGCCGGACCCATGTACCCCTGCCTTACCCCAAAGCCTCCAGCAGAGGTCAGTGCTGCCCCACACCTGAGGGGCATATGGGCACCCTGGCTTCCTGGGGACCAGCACACCATCTGCCCCAGAGGGAGGTGCCACCATGGGTGGGTTGGGGTGGGGAGGCCTGAGCCGGGACCCTTCCCAGCTCCCTGGCTCCTCTCCGCGCTGCTGTGCAGAAGCGGTCCGGGGTAAAGGGCAGTGGGGAACACAAGCTAAATGTCCAACCAGCCTGGATTTCCTTCTGGGGATGAAGGACCATTTGGAGACCACTGTCCGTGGCACAGCAGTGGCCTCGGCCCCGGTGGCCCCGGTCTGAGGGCCCAGTGCCAGGGCTCCCCATGGGGAAGGGGCTTGCCCCCATGGCCCTCCAGGACCCAGCGTTCCCCATACCTGCCTCCCTGATGTCACACCGGCACACTGCCTGCCTGCTGACGCAAGGGACACCCCTGACCTGTCCCTCAGCTCCAAGACCCGGATCCGCAGCAACAGTCCCACCCCCACTGAGACCTGAGCCCCTGCCCCCACCCGGCTGTCTCCGGTTACAAACCCCAAGCCTGGCCCCACCTATCACTGCCTGATTCTGCTGCTGATAGACTTATCAAGCCCAGCATCTCTGGTCCCGAGGGACTGCCCTGAGCAGGCATTACCACGGCAACCAGGGGCAGCACAAGGAGGCCGGAGCTGGGTTGCCAAGCCTGCAGCAGCTGGGGATCCACTGAGCTGAAACAGTGGTGCTCATGCCCCTGAAGGTAGTCACTCCAGGGAAACCCCAGCCAGGGCCCCACCTGGTGCTGTCTCCTGGAGCTACTACAAAGCTCTACCATAGGCCCTGGGAGCCAGGCAAGAGCCACCTTTCCCTCTCTTCCCAGAGACCTGGTGGCCTCTGCCTCACACCCATCGGTCCAACTTGTCACAGTCTGTCCCCTGCACCCAAACTTGAGACCACCTGCAGGGGCTCCATCCATCCTGGGGATGGACATCGCAGAGTTCTGCGCAGGCCTCGAGCACACAGAGGTCTGGCTTCCAGCAGCAGGAAGAGGGCCACCTGTTCTCACGGTGACCCCTCTGGACCAAGAAAAGGGGTTCACGGAGCTGGACGGCAGGGGTGTTTTAACCAGGCACCAGGAAGAGGTCAGTCAGGGCCAGCAGAGGTGGCTTGGGGACGGCAGGGCCACCCACCTCCCCACAGGGCTGGCCTCAGCCCCAGCCCAAGACTCGTACTGCCCTGGAGGACACGATGCGGCTGACCTCCGGCAGCCAGAGGGGGGACGAAGCCCCTCAGAGTCCAAGACACGGATCGGTAGCTGGTCAGGCAGACAAAACTGCGCCTGCCCCTTGGAGTATCACTGATACCAGCCATCAGCCGGTCAGGGCCCAGGGCAAGGCGGTTTCAGGGTACACTTGCCCCTGGAACATGCTTCCCTTGGGTGGTTGGTTGGGCCTGAAGCCCCCTCCCCCACCCAAGCAGTTTGTCCTCTGAGGCTAAGTATATTCATGCAAGGCAGTACACGGGTGTGCAGATGCATGTGCAGTCTACATGACTGCATATGTCAAGAATCCATGTACATAAGTACGGGTATGTGCACAGTGTATGTGCACGAATGTTTGAGTGTTGGTGAGGCCATGGCCTTGGCAAGCCTCTGCCCTTCCTGTCTCGCCAGACGCTAGCCTGGCTCCGGGCCCCACCCCTAAGGCCCTCTGTCCAGCCCTGCAGGGCAGGACCCCCCCTCACGGCGCCATCCCTGCCCCTGGTGCACAGTGCTCCCCAGCCTGGGGAGATGAAGGTCCACAAGGGACTGGGGCATCGTCACCAACTCGGGCCAGGGCAGCCCGGCTTGCAGACGGCTTGGAGACAAAGGGCATTTATCACAGGGATGGCGCAGATGGGCGTCGTTACCCTGTTATTAATCAGGCAGCTGGGTGACATCATCAGTCTTGCGGTCCTCGTGTGAAGCTCCTGCCCGCTCGGGCTGGCGTGGATGCAGGGCCTGGGCACAGGCCCTGGGGCCAGGCGGTGGCCACACGTGGGCCCTGCCAGCACGCACACACCCGGCGTCTGCCAATGCACACCTCCTGGAGCCCCGGACCTGCCACCGGCTCCCCACCCCCGTGCTTCTGAAACACAGACTCAAACAGGAGACCACGCAGAGAACTAGAACTGAACGGAGATGTATTCTGAACGCTCACTTTGTTTCCCCTCACGTTTGTCTCTGTGTGTCTCTTTTCCACGATTCTAACACCATCGTTCGTCCACCCCGGCATCTGCGCCGCGATGTTGCAGAGAACAATTACAGAGGGAAGGAATTTCACAGTCAGAGTTGTGGGAAGGTCGCCGGCAGGCGAGGGGCGCGGCACCGGGAAGGCTCCGGGGCACCTGGGCTCCCGGGCCGGCCCGCAGGAGACGCGTCCAGGCGCATCTGCAGCACCCTCCTCTCCGCCTCCGCCTCCGAGTTCCCACGTCTCGCCTGGACCACGAGAGGCAGAAACAAAACAGGCCCCACCCGCCACATCATCCAGTATACGTGAGGGATAAAATTACATTTGTACAAAAATAGATTTTCTTAACCTTTCCCGATGCTTTAGACATTTCTTATCTCTCCTCATGGATGTGACAGACCAGTAGCAAGCGTCTGGGCTAAGGCATGGCTAGGGTTGGGACCGCCGAAGCCGCCACTCCCGGGCATCTTAAAATAGATGCATCTTTGCCTCCGGACGCTTATTCAACCCGGATTTCACCAAAGGAGGAACCCTCAGGTGCTGCTTACAGGAGGCAAACTGACAGGGAAGCAGGGGAAGTCTCGATTAAAAATAAACACAAAACATTGGTGACTGACACGGCTCCTCGCGCGCTCTCTGTACAGCACATACATGTTTACGCTGCACACCCCCGTGTTCAGGGACCAGGCTACGTGCTCCAGCTCTGTGACAGGATGACATCAGCTGAGGACCCCAGGCCACACGCTCCGGCCTGATGCCAGGTGTCCCTTCCCGCCTTGTCACTAGGCTGCCAGCCCACGGTCTCCAGGGACCACCAAGGGCTCCGGAAACTGAGAAACTGGGGCTTCATCACCTGGAGACCACGTGCTTCCAGCGTAATGAGAGCCCATCGGGGTGACAGGCGCCAGGCAGGCCACCTGGCCCCACTGTCTTGGCCACTCCTCGGCCACCACACAGGAAGGGGCACGGCAGGGATGCACACAGGGCGGTCGAGGGGCTGATGTCAGTGCTATCTTTAGAAAATTAAAGACTGTCCCACCAAAATATAATAATAATTACAAAAAAAATCACCTTAATTGTGCCACACTGGCAGCATGACGGAAGGCCTGGTTAACAAGCCACCCTGCCTCTCAGCCTGCACGCAAGCGGCACTGGACGCCCAGCAGTGACAACAGGGCACTAACAAGAAGGGGTGGAAGCCGCAGGAGGAGTAACAGGCGGTGAGTGGAAGGAGGGGCTGCCCGGGCAGTGGGGCTCCGGCTTGCAGGTGGCGGCCGGCCGGGCCTGAGGAGGCCGGCACATGTCACTGAGAGGACTTCTGTCCCCGGGCTCTCTGATGGAGCCACAGCCATTCCCAAGGGCGCACAGGAGCCCAGGGCACTGCGCATGGCAGGCATGAGGAGGGACGTCGTGAGGATGGGTGCACCAGGCTGCAGAAGGCACCAAGCTGCGTGCGGGGCAGGGACCGAGAGCCCCTGCCTGGTGCTGCCAAGGCCCAAGATGGACACATCTGCCCCTCCAGCGGCCTGGAGGCTGGCTCCTGCCACTGCCACTTCCCACCTCAGGGCTGCTCACGAGAGAGCAAGCCCCCTTCCTGTGCCACCTCCCGTCCCCGCATTCCCCACCCACTCAGCCACCCACTCAACGCTGGCTCGTGGGTCTGTGATGGGCTGGCCAGGCTAGAAAGGGCTTCAAAGAACCAAAGGAGCCGAGCTCTGGTGAGGGCTCTGGTGGACGTCGTCACTCAAAAGCAACACTGCACTGGGGCCCAGGAGGCCCAGGAGTCCCCCAAACAGAAACAATGGCCAGAGAAGGGAGATGCCCCGGCCCCAGCCCCGGCCCCGGCCCAGGCCTCCACAGCTTGCTCTCCCAGAAGCCCCTCTGGCTCCCAACACCTCCTGTGTCCCCTGGAAAGAACCCAATCAGCAGCCCCCACGTCCCCAGGGTAGTGATGTCCAGCATGGGGGTCAGCAGAGCCCACACATGGGTGGCCTGCATGCTGCGTGGTAATCTCTGGGTACCCTGGATTGAGCGGGTGCACACAGCAGGGAGAAGATGCAACCAGGATAATGACGCAAAGAAGAGACTAAGGCGGGGCAGTGGCACCCCAGTCCCTGCGGCCTTGAGGTGGCCCCAAATCCCACAGAGAGGTTAGCTTGTGTTCTCGGTGGCTGGGGCAAGCTCACCAGTTTTCTTTGGAAAGCGGGGCTGCTCACCCTCCACTCCTAGCAAAGGGAAGCTCATGGCCCCAGGGGTCCCCTCTGGGCTCCAGCAGGTGGGTAGTGGGGCCTCCTCAGGGAGACCCTGGCTGGCACCAACTGTCCCTGCCCCTGTCCCAGAGTGAGATCTCATGGCTGTCAAAGACGGGTCGCTCCAATCAGGGCCACGGAGGGAGATTCAAGAACCACCAACTATAAACAGCAACATATGAGCCCTTCCCCAGTGCCCGCAGCCTGGAGCACCTGCCAGAGCCGGTGGGCAGGGACCGGCAGGGTCTCAGCTGCTTCTGCTGCCCTAGGCCACCGACGAGAGGCAACAAAGATGACAGAGATGGCGGCATCCCTTGGCACCCCAAAGGTCCACAGGGGCCAGGTGGGGAACGGCAGGGACAGGGCTCGGCGGCCGGCGGCCTAGGTCATCTGGTGCGGGGCCTCCAGCATCTCCATGAGGAAGGTGTCAATGGGCGTGTCCCCGATGAGCTTGAAGAAGAAGAGATGCTCCAGGCACTTGAGCCCGATGGAGCGCAGGGCTGGCAGCCGGAGCAGCAGCTTGGCAAACCTGTGCGAGCAGACGGTGGTGAGGTTGGGGCCAGGCTCACACCCTCTCCTCGAAGCCCCCAGTGACCCACCCGGCCAAGGGGGGGAGGAAGTCACAGGCATGGGCTTGCCGTGTCACGGCTTGTTTCACAGCCGTGGGGAGCCACAGAAGATTCGCAAGTGAGGGTGAGACGGATACAAAGGGGCCTGCGTGTCAGAGAGGCCTCTGCCGCAGCTGGGACAGGAGGCCTGTCTCAGGATGGGCAGCAGGGGTTGGGCCAGGGAGGATGGAAGAAGGGGTCCCCTGGGAAGCTGGGGTGGGCTCCATGGGAGTTGCAGGGGGGCATCCAGGGCACCCCCGTAGTCTCAAGAGAGCATGTGGCACAGAGACGGGCCAGCGTCCCGACACTGTGTCTGTCCCAGCTCCCCTGTGCCTGGGTCTCCCCACAGCACCCCAGGGGGCTTGGAAGCCTCATTAATTATTTCCAACGCCCCTCCCTCCCCGAGGAGGAAGCCCTGTGGCTGGCTGCCTCCCTACGCGGTTTTGAAGGCAGAAACGTAGCCTAGAGGCTGGAGCAGGGCCAGAGAGAGAGCTGTTTTCTGCTGAGCTGGCGAGATGGGCCGAGGCAGGAAGCCAGGAAAAACAAGCCGCTGCCACCCCTCCTGTCCTCATCCTGCGGGAAGTTCACTTTAACCCAAACCAGATGAAGCTGAGCAGTGGACGCGGTTAACTGTCTGTGTGCCAGGGGCGGGGCACCCATCTGCCCATCCCTCCACACCTAGCCCCAGATCAGGAGGCAGGAGGTGCCCTTCAGAGAGGGGTAGAGCCCGGACAGCAGACTGAGTCCCACAGCTACCGTCCTCACCTCGGACATCTCCTGTACACTCAGCTCTGTGCACGGCAGAGAGAAGGCCTCTGGGGCGCTGCCTCTGGCCACGCATTCCACACATCCAGAAAGTACCTCCAATGCATTGGCACCACCAGGCTCCTACCTCATGGGGAGCCCACGGCCCTAGTCCACTTCAACGCCGACAAGCACCTACTCTGTGCTGGGCGCTGGGCCAGTCTTCCCGAGTACAGTATGTGCCCTGAAGCTCACAGACCTCCCACCTCACTCCAGATGGAGCTCTGCTCACCTGCCTGGCTGTTCCGGGTACTTGTGTTTGCAGTAGGCCTCCAGCGACGCATACACCTTCTCCCTTAACGCCTCCACTTCGGCCGGATTCGAGAGCCCCTTGGAGTCTGCAGGGAGAAGTGGTCTCAGCTCAGAGCCCTGGCCAGGTGCGAGGTCCCTTGATTCTGCCTGTGGGGCCTTCGGCCCATGGGCCAGCCACCCACACTGGTGAAGCAGGCAGCATGCACAGGTGTGTGGGACCCAGTTGAGCACACCAGGCCCCAGCGCAGAGGGAGTGCATAGGCAGCACTCTGGGTGAGTCTGGTTCCACCTCCTGAAAGTCATCCAACTTGGGAAGAGTCCCTGCCGCTGGTGACTCAGTTTCCTCATCTGTACAGAGCTGGGACTCTGGTCCTCCTGTCACCATGGTAACCAGGGCAACCCATGCGCAGGCCTCCCTGGTATATCAGTGCCCCGGGCCAAGCCACAGAAGAGCAGCTCACGGATCGGCCTATGAGTTGGAAGGACCAGGCCTCATGGGGCATCCGGGCCACCACCCAGGGGTATCCTGGGAGATGGTTGCCCCCATTCTCTCTGTTTACCCACCACTGCAGGCAGACAGGTGGGCTTCAGACACAGGCCCTGTACCCTGCCACCCTCAGCCTGCAGGGCACAGCTCCCCACGGCCCCGCTGCAGCCTGCCTCAAGAACCCGTCCCACCCTTCTCAGACTCTACCCCTCCTAGAGCTGTACCCCGCCTCAGCCATGCTCTCCTGCCATGGTGTGGCCATGGCCCCCGTGGCCAGGACACGTGAGAGGTCCTTTCCTGCATGAGGACCCACCACACTCTGAAAAGGACCACGAGCCCCTTCCTCAGGACAGCAGCCAGCCAGCCCCTAGCCCGGCCCCATAGCGAGCAGAACGTGGCCCAATGCTTCCCACCAAGACACAGCCCACAGCATCACAGGCCTGCGCTGCGGACACAGCAGGGCACACGGGAGGTGCAGATGCCAGGCAGCAGGGCCATACCAGGGTTGAAGAGGACGATGGCACGCAGGCAGCCCAGCTCCGTCTTGTCCATCTGCATGTCCCGCATCTTAGACACCAGTTCCGTCAAGACCCTGTGGAACAGAAAGCCCACCAAGTCCACATCAGGCCAAGCCCACTGCCAGCTCCGCCACAGAAAGCCCTGGGACACTGGGAGCCTGAGTGACCCCCCCCCCAAGTGACTAGGATGGTCAAGGCCGGGCAAGGTGCCACTGGACAGGGCTGGAAAGGAAGAGGGGTGGACGTAAGCACCCTCTCCAAACCTCTGGCTGGCCAGCCCCTCCCAGGAGTGGAGCCTGCACCCCTAGGGGCTGCCTGTGTGACGTCACCCTGGGGGCCACAAGGGCTAAGCTGAGGGGAGCCAGGCCTGGAGCAGGGCTTGGCAAGACAAGGCCCAGCCATCTGCAGGGCAGCTGCTCTGATCAGCCTCCCCCCCGGGGCCACTTCAGAGGGGAACAGTGGGCACAGCCCTCTGTGAGCAGAGACCTGAGGCAATGC
Source organism: Petromus typicus (assembly GCA_004026965.1). Lineage (NCBI taxonomy): Eukaryota > Metazoa > Chordata > Mammalia > Rodentia > Petromuridae > Petromus > Petromus typicus. The sequence continues at coordinate 23,618 of PVIR01002376.1, forward strand.
CAAGGACTCTCAGGCTCCCTCCCAGCCTGCTGGCTGCTGGGAGGACCGAGGCTTGGGTGGCATCAGCCTGTCTAGCCTCCTGGGCCCCCAGCTCCACGGCCCAGCCTGACCCCACAGCATGGCAGTGCTGTCCAGGACATAACGTGGCCAGGGACCACGGACCCAGGCCTTCACGCACTGTCCTGCACTGCACATGCAGAGAGCTGACCCCACACCCACCCCACCTGTCAAAGATGGCGCCCACCCCTGCGCTGTGGGCACTGTTCCGGTGCACGTGCAGCCCAGTGGCCAGGAGGATCCCATCCTTCACGGCTATGGAGCGGTGGGAGAAGGAGGCGATGAGCAGCTCGTTCCAGCCTGCAGGGAGGAGGCACACGGTCACTCAGCCCTGCCTCCCCGCCTCCCCACCCACTGGCCCCGGCCCTTGCCCACTCCTCTCTTCTCAAAGCCAGTGTTCCCAAAGTGGGCTCTGTGGAACCCTACTCCCATGAAGCCTTCCACAGAGAGGAGGCTTGGGAGCACCTGAGTTTGAGAAAGACCTCTTCTGTGGTACATGCTGGCAACGACTGCTAGGGAACCAGGCCGCAATTCCTCAGTCACTAGGAATCCATTTGACCCACTAGTCCCACGGAGGCATCTTCCTGAGAGAGTTCATGACATCGTACCTCAGTGATCCACGCACACCTGTGCTGACAGCAGCACAGTGTATAATAACCAAACCCTGCAAGGAGCCTCTGCCCTCAACAGGGACCGGATAAGGAAATGTGGTCCTTGCACACCACAGAGCACTACTGTGCCACCAGGAAGCCTGAACTGGAGTTGTTTCTAGGAAAATGGACGCAGCAGAGACCTCAGCGTTCAGGGAAACACAGACGCACGAGCTTTAGCACAGCACGATTTCCCTAACATGATAAGCCCAGAGTGAATACAGAGCCAAAAAAGGACTGACAAGCAAATACAGCTAGATCTTCTACAAAAGGGAAGAGGACCAAGAGATGGAGGGAGAAAAAGTGGGGTGGAAAGGAGGTAGCGAGGCGCTGAGACAAGGAGCGTAACTACTATGTGACGCAAACGCAGACTGCTGAACACTAAAATGAAAAAGAAAAAAACTGCACAAATATTCTGACAGCCTCTGCGAGCTGGACAACATGAGGTCTTCTCAGTACAAACGTGACAGTGCCTGTGGCCAACCTCCCCGTGTCCCAGGACTGCGTGCACTGTCCTCCATCCCAGGGGCCGCGGCACAGAGCCAGGCCATCAGCATGGCAGCAGGCCTGCAGGGTGCACTCGGAAATGTCACCCAGGACCAGGACACCTCGCTGTCTCATGACTTGGCCAGAAGGAAGCCTGTGCTGGCCAGGAGGCCCAGGCCCTGAATGGGCTGCTGCTCCGGGGTGGACACGCCCTGGTGGCATGGGAACAGGGGCCTGAGATCAGTGCCCGTTCGGCCCTATGAGTGTGGGGGCCATGAGTGGTTGGGAAGATTGGACAGAACAGCCAAAGAAGCCAGGGCTGGGTCACCGTCAGACACGCAGGTCGCCTCCTCGCCTGTCTACCCAGCCCCAGCCCAGCCATGTGCTGGCAGGAAGCCCCCCAAAGCAGAGAGAGGTGGGGCTTTGTGGCTGGGGCTCAGCCTCCCCAGGGCCACTTCCAAGGGGAACAACGGGCACGGCAGGTGAGTCTGGGGCACATTAGCATCTTACAGAGCAGGGGTCCCAAGAGCGAGGCTACTGTCCCCTGAAGGCAGAAGGCAATGGGGGGACCTCTCCTGGGGTGCTGTGGCCCCAGCCCAGGGGGGGGCCAGGAGCAGGACCGACCAGCCTAGAGGGGCAAAAGCATGCAGTATGGAGGCCACCACATGTCCATCCGTACATGAGACCTCAGAACTCAGTGGCGTGGGACAAGGTTCAAGGGGCAGGTGGGCAGGAGGAGCCCAGCACAGGAGCCTGGAAACTGTGACTTGGTCTTGCCTTGCCTCAGTTTACCTTCCTGACAAACAGAAGAGTCAGAGCATGCCTCATAATGAGCCAGAACTATCTATCACTTCGTTTCTGAAGGTCTCCGGACAGCTGGCACAGGGTGCCCAACTCGATGGCAGGGTTCTAAGCTGGTAGCCACAGGCATGAGCCAAGAGAAAAAGCGCAGGTGCAAGGTCCACAGGGTGACCACAGTGGGGGAATCTCCCCGAACCTGGGGTCCCAGGCCTGAGACCCACCTCTCCAAGGAAGGGAAGAGGCTGCAACCAACTGCAGCTGGCCAGGCCTTGTCCTTGGCTGACCATGTCAAGCCACCTGGCTACCCCAGGCTTCCAATTCCAAGTCTCCATGGCCATCTTAGGGGGCACTGCGGGGCCCAGTCAGATCACCTCCTGGGCATGCCAGAGTCCATGGTGCCACCAAGTCTGCCTGGCATGCATAAGGCTGCCAGCCCCCACAGAAGGGGCACAGGAAGAAACCAAGGCACGTGGCCCAGGTCAGACACTCGCAGGCAGCAGAGATGGACTCGAAATCAGGGGCCCTGCAGAGGCCCCAGGGTTCAGTCACCTCCTTAGGCCACTTGGTAGGGACCTAGCTGCACACTGCACCAGCAGCTAGTCAGCGAGGCCCCTGCAGGGACTCGGCCAAGGTGAGACTGGGGCAAAGGTGGGTGCAGAGGTCACCCACACTGGGATGTCATGGGGTTTCGAGTCGGGGGATCCCTGTGGAGGACTGGGACCCAGCAGCCTACTCCCACGCACAGAAAGTGCCACACGGAACCCACACCAAGCCTGACACCAACACGGAAGCACGAGTCTGGCCCACTGAGTGCCTGGATGGTCCCTGCCCACGGCTGTCAGAGGCCAGCACCTACTCTGCTTCGATCACCCCAAGGACAGGGGTCAGAGGGAGGCTGATGGGGGCTGGATCTGTATGGCAGCTGCCAACTTGGAGGTCACCGCGGCACCCAGACTGCCCGCTCTATGCAGCCAAACATGACCACCTGCAGAAGCCACCACAGGGATCATGCTTTGGGTCTGGGATGTCCTGGGAAAGCTTCCTGTGCTCAAAAGACAAGGCTCTGGGAGGTGAACTGCGTCCCCCGTGCTCATGCTAGGTGGCTCCACTGACGAGCCTGCAGCTGCGCATGGTTAGGCGGTGGGGCGTGCTAGAGGAGGTCACTAGGACGTGGCTTTGAAGGGGGAGTCTCTTTTCCTCACTCCTCCTTTCTGTCAGCTTCCTGGCCACCACAGCATGGCCGCCCTCTTCCCCCAGACCCCTCTGCCATGAGCGCTTCGACTGACTGCACACTGAGTCCTGAGCCCAGATAAACCTCTGCTCCCCGAGGCTGAAGGTGTCAGATAACGGGACTCAGCCATGAGAAAGAGGTGACTAAAACCAGGGTGCTCAGCACCGCTCCTCAATGGGAGGGCTTTACCTCGCCCGCCCTTTCAAAGACCTCCAGGGTGGGCAGGCTCTCGGCCCAACAGAGCTCCGGGTTCTGGGCTGAGTGGGTGACGGAGGCCAGGAAAGTGTGGGCAGTGCTGGGCAGATATGTGCCTGGTGGGCAGGATGGCCCCCACGTTCTTAAAGAATAACAGTAGTGGGCACAGGACAAGAGGCCACCCTAGGGCCCTCAGCGAGGGACCTGGCTCCTCCTGCCCCTGTTACAATCGAAAGCCCTTCCCCAAAGGAGGCAGGAAGAGCAGGCCTTGACCAAAGCACCTTTCAGAACTCCCCGCTTGTCACGGGGCGCCATCCCTAGCCGGCTGGGGCTGGTGCCACGCCTTGGCCACCATGGTGGACCTGGATGGTCAGGATATTCAGACCTCAGGACAGACGGCAGTCACCAGCACCTTCACTGTGAGCACGGACCCCATGCACAATGTTCCCCAGCTTCACAGGCAAGAGGCCCAGCTGAAGGTCCTGCTCCCCAACCCCTGACAGAGAAGGAGCGGCTGGAGGCTCTGCCTCCTCCGGCCTCCACAGCTGGGCTGTCCCCATCCCAGTGCCCGCCATCCCAGTGCCCGCCGTCCCAGTGCCCCTTCCTGGGCCACCAGCCAGGCCACTCACCCGCCCGCAGCAGGATGACCTGGTCGTCCAGCGGCAGCTCAGAGAAGTGCGGGACCCTCTTGGCCCACTCCACCAGGGTGAACAGCTGCTTGTCCGCAGCCTGGCAAATGTTGGTGACAGGGTCATTGGGCTGCGATGGAGAAGAAGACGAGGTGTTAAGGCCCCGACCAGGCCCACCCCGCATGCCACACCCCCGCAGGGACTGAGTGGTGGCCCTGGGGGCTGGCCACCTGCCCTGCAGTGTAACTTACACAGAAAAGGACCCAGAAGAAGTCCTGGGTACAGCGAGTGATCCTGGGTCACTGGAAACCCAAGTCACAGCAACAGTCTTCGAGGGGCTGGGAGGCTGGAGTCAGGGCAGCCAACAGGTTAGGATGGGCACTGCCAACCGAAAGATAGCACTGACCACAGCCAGGGACCGACCCGGCCTGCAGCTTGACACAGCCCCAGGAGCCCTAGTGGGAGTTCCGGCTGCACCAACCCTGAGACGATAAAATCCACGAGCATGTGGTGACGCATCTAGCAGTCCCAGGAAGGACCCACTCAGCCCTTCCCCGACCCCGGCAGCAAGTGCTGGGCATGAGAACACGGACGGGAGCCATGCTCAACCAGATGAGGAGGAGACTCTAGGAGGGCACGTGCCTTGGTGGAGATGCCAGGCCCTGGCATGAGCTAGGGTGGCATCAGTTTGGCCTGGCCAGAGGAAGAGCGCTGCCCTGTTCTTCTCAGGGACCAGAGGTACTTGCAGGGCTGGGATTGGGACCCCCAAGTCACACTGCCCCAGGACAGACACCAGAGCAGGGGTACAGGGTTCTCTCACTTAGAACTGGCCATGGCTGGGCACCAGGAAGGACAGAAGTGTCTACCATGCAGGACTTCACCGACAGAAACTCCTCCACCCCAGCACCCACTGAAGCCTCAATGGAAAGGAAGCCAGGGACAGACTGGCATGGAGGCCAGGGCCGGTGGGCCAAGGGGTGGGAGGAAACAGGCGTGGGCATGGGGCCTGGCTGGCCTGGAAGGATGGACGGAGAGGGTCCGGCCCGCTGTCCTTCACGCACCCCTCCTCAGCCCACCTTGGAGCCGTGCCCGAGCCTGGCACTCACAGGGCACCCAGGCACTGCTGTCCTGGCCTGGTGTAGAAGAGGCCACAGGGCAGATACAAGGCGGAGCATGCAGGCTGGAGAGAGAGCAGCCAGGGAGGAAGCGACACAGGTGTGCAGACTGCAGAAGGGAGCTTGGCCCCCATGCCAGCAGGCCAGACCTGGGGGGTGCTCCCTGCCCTAGCCCTATGCCATCTCCATGGTATAGCCTCAGGCAAGGGCTCCCCTCCCCTGAGTGATCCCACAGTAGACACTGGTGAGTTGCCAGCTCATGCCAGGAAGTGGTGTGCACAGGACCACTCAGATGGACCCTCTCTGGGCCCCACTTTGAGGGCAAGACCCCCTGCAGCATCAAGGTTCTATGGAGAAAGCAGAGACGGAGGGTTCCCCAGGGAACATCTTCACTGATCAGAGCTAAAACCTGGCATCCCTGTGCCCGCTGCCAGCCGCCTTGCAGCCCCTGCCACAGTGCAGAACCTCCCTCATTGCGGATTCTGTCCCTGTGAGAGCCAGAGTCATCCTCACACGGGCACCCCCTGGGAGGGCCCACCTTTGCTTTTTTTTGCTACGAGGGAACCTGGGCCCTTGTGTCTCCAAGGTAGGTGTGGCAGCACTTGAGCTAAATCCCCATCCCGGGGCCACCTTTGGAACCTGTTTAGTGCCTGGCACAGGGCAGGTAAGGGCCACCTGAACTCCTGGAGGCAGGGCTGATGTCCCTGACCAGAGCTGGATAGTGGGGCACAGGTGGACACACCCTATGTCCTCACATGAGGGCACAGCCCAGCACACCTCACAAGGCACCAAGAGGGCAGGGGCAGCCATGCCAAGGCCACTCTCACGGGCGCCAGCATGAGGGACACTAGATAGAGGGCCCTGGGGCCATTTCTGGCTCTGGGGTCCCCTCTGACAGCACCATTCAGCTAATAAGGACAGGAGGCTCAGGGGTGTCACCTGCCTGGAGACACACACCATGGACAAAGCTGCCCACCCTGGGAGCCAGGCCTGCAGCACCATGCGACCCAGAAAGGGTGGGTACAAGGCCAGAATGGGGAGCCACTGTGGGGAGCACGGCAGAAGCCAGAAGCCCTCTGCTCCTCTGGCTACCCAGGAAGGAGGATGAGTCAACAAGGACACACAGGGAAACAGAGGCAGATGCGAGGTGACTCACCGAGCTGGGGTTCAGCCCCATGTTTGCCTCCACGTAGGTCTCCGTCTTGGGCTCCACGGCCAGCTCGGCCTCCAAGATCTTCTCCACTGGCATGTCCTCGTTGGCGCTGCTGGTCGACTCCACCTCACTCTCACTCCGGTCCTTGCCCCGCTGCCGCTCCTCCTGCACGGCTGAACCACGAGGCCCGTCAGCCCAGGAAAGGCTGGCTGCGCCAGGGCACTGACCCAGTCCCCACTGGCCTGAGTCTGCCCTGCACCTGACCTCTCGGTGGCCATGCACTCTAATGACAGAGTCCACCTCTCACGAAGTCACTCAGCTAACACTAATACCAGGGGCAGGCAGACTCCCTGCACGGTATGTGGACTCAGGCAAAGCCAGGAAGGCCTCCGGAACAAGGCGGCCGAGAGACCAGGCCGAGGAAACAGCACCCACAGAGGTCCAGGGCCTGAAACAACGGTGCTCCTGCCCAGGACCGGTGCCATGCTGATGAGGAAAAGGGCAGAGGCAAGGGCCAACAGCTCAGAGTGACACGCGGACACCCACCAAGCTCTCGCCTGCTGACTCCAGGCCCCACGATGGCTCCGTCTCCTTGCCTTCCCACTCATCCACACACCAGGCCACAACACTGCCCTGGCTGCCCTGAGTGGCTCAGCCGGAGTCCAGCAGATGACAGCAGTAGGGCCCAGGCTCCCAGAACCACCTTCACACATCCTACTCCACGCCCCATTCCGCCCAGGCCCTCTGGCTGCTCCTGCAAACCACGTGTCTCACTATGCCCGCCACTGGTGGACACAAGCCCCTCTTCCGTCCTCCTGCTGCCCGCAAGCTGGGCAGTGGCTCCAGACCCTTGACCTCACCCCAATGCCCAGCTCCTCTTGGGGCTGAGCGCAGCCCTCTGTACCCTGCTTCCCGAGATCCACGGGGCACCAACCAGGCTGTCAGCAGCTGCCACACCCCAGAACATAACTCCCTCTCCTGCCCCCACCCTCCTCCCTCCAGCCAAGGGGCACACTGTCCCCCCACTGTGCTGCTCCGGGGACCCCAGCTCGGAACAGCCCCCTTCCTGCCCACAGACCTCCAACCGCCATGAGTAGATGCTCCTGGTTCCTTGCTAGCCACCGAACACCATTCTACTGGGATCTGATGGCGCCCCTCCCGCAGCCTCAGGGTCCCCACAAGCCTGTCCAGCAGCCTTCCCAGATTGAGGCTGTCTTTCTAAGACAATAGCAGAGCTACGCCAGAGACCTCCAGCTCCCATGTCAGGACCCAAGGACAGGAGGCCAGTCGGAGCCTCGTGTACACTAGCCAGCAGCCACGCAGGGGCTGGGACCACCAGCCCGAAAGCCAGCTGTCCCAGAAAATCTGACCACGGCAGGCCAGGCAGCCAGCCCAGGCTGCAAACAGACAGGGTGGGCAGGGGCTGCCAAGGCTGGCCGAGCTCTGCCTCCTACCCCTTCCCGTGTTGGGTGCTCATCTGGGGTAGGGTCTCTCCTCCAGGGACAGGAGTCACGGCCGGCATTGGGGTCACCAGGCAGCCTGCCGACAGGTGGCGCCTACACCAGTGATTATGGTGGACTGTGGCAGGCCTCGGGAACCAGCATGGAAGCTGCGGCCCTCAGCTCTGCCTGCTAGAGGCTCTGAGCAACGAGAGCCACGTATCAACCACCACCTCCTCCTGGGGAAACTGAGGCTCAAAGAGCTAGAAGGGCCCTGCTGACATTTCAGAACTGCTCAGCCTCCAGCTGCAGGCCCTAGATGGAATCACAGTCCCATCCCCAAACCCTGCTCTACCTCTAACAGCTGTGTGGTCCCAGGCAAGTCCCCACCCTCTCTGGGCTCAGCTTCCTGTGACTGAGGAGCCTGCCTTTGGGTTGCACCCAAGGGGGTTCTTGTGTTGGCCCAATCTTCCCACCTCATGTCCCCACGGGTCAGGAATTGCCTGGCCCACAGCAGCCCTGAGCGCTGAGCCTCACTGCCGCCGCCGCTGCTGCTGCTGCTGCTGCAGCTGCTTCCCCAGGAGCTTGGGCAGGCGTGGGGGCTGGGCACCTGCCTCCTCCGCAGGCGGGCGGTGAGAATTAATTAGCAAATGTTTTGTGAAGCACTTTGAAGCTGTGAAGGGCCCCAGCAGCTCTGAGCAGCATCATTATAAATATTATGGTTTTATTTATAGACGGCGGAGGGGCAGGTGGAGCTGGGATTTATGTTTCGCCAGCTCAATCACCTTTTAGACGCAGTCATGTTTGACTTATGCCCCACTGGCGCCGGGAAGCCTCAGGCAGGAGGCGTCTGTAAATACAGGGCCTCCTTATCCTCCCCAGGCGGAGCGGCAGCCAGAGGCAGCAGCAAGGAGGCTGCGGTGGCCGGAGACTGGGTGGGAAGCCTTCCTGGCGGTTGAGTTCTCCCACGAAGATCAGGACAGGCTGAGCCCGGCAGACCCCACCCTGGCCAGGGCCTCCCTTCCCAGCGTGGAAAGCAGGGCCCACAGCGCAAATACGTGCTGCCCAGCAGAAGGCCCTTCCCAGAGGACGGACAGCTCAACGGGGAGCACAGAAGCGCATACACAAATACACGCGCACGCATGCTCACAGCATGGTTACCTCTCCAGACCCACCGCCAGCCAAGACACATCCTTCTCTGCCACACAGGACCTGGCAGGTGTTCCCATGGGACAATGGGGACTTCAGTTCACAGAGGCAAAGCTACCAGCCCAGAGCCACAATGCCTGCACTCAAGCCCAGGAGGGACTTCTTCCTATAGCAGGAACGGGTAGGGCCACGTATATCCACGCACACATGTGCACACCACTGCCATCTGCACCCTGGTCCTCGGAGCCAGGGGAAAGGACACAGGAAGCAAAGGGAAGCAGGAAGGGAATGGAGAGGGGGCTGGGCAGGCAAAGTGACAGGGGTGTCCAGTCTCCCCTGTCAGAGCTGCACCTGCAGCCCCCCAACCCTGCTCCAGCCTTCCCGGCAAACAGGCCTGGGCCAAGGCCCCACCAGGGCACTGCCCAGGGGCCCGGGAATGCTGCAGAACGAGTCCTCAGGGCTGCCTGCCGCTGCAGGCCCGACATTGCCCAACTGAGATGCTATCAACTGCAGTGTCCCTCACCAGCCAGCTCAAGGTGGGAATCGTGCCCGTCCTGGAGTCAGGGTGGCCCCTCCCAAGAGCAGGGCCACCCCAGGGGAGATCCGGACCCACGTGGTGGCCAGCCGACCCCAAACACCCTCCTGGCAGCTGAGCCCAGGAGACTAAGAGCTGAAGCAGAGGGATTGGCTTGTATAGCATCAAGCCAATGGGCAAAGCTGCCCACAGCAGGCCTAGCGCTCAGCAGGGCTGGACCTCACCCCCCAGCTGTTGGTCTTGGGGATCCCTGCAGGGTATGAGAGGGGCTGTTTTGGGGGCCACAAGCCTCGGGAGACACAGCAGGCCAGAGCAGGCAGGGGAAATGTTCCCCACTGCACAGAGCAGGCACTGGGTGGCAAGGCCACCAGGCAGAGGTGCCTCCACCCTCCTCTAGCTGCCCACACAGAACTACCATCTGCCGCCCCCTGGGAGCCCGTTTTGCGGTTGTTGTGTTTGGGGCACGAGAGCACTTTGTAGGAGGTTTTTACAGCACATTCATGACTCATAAATCCAGCTGGAGACAAAGGGGAGGAGGGCCCTCGGCAGGATCAGGTATTTATCTAACGGCTATAAATCAAGCCTCAGGGCTTCGTGCTGCCACAGGGACGGGCGCAAAGCAAGGTCAGGGGCCTCAAAGACCGCTGGCCAGCAGGGCTCAGGATCCAGCAAACACGTGCAGTCAGCCCCAAGATGCCCCAGGTGCCCCTCCCTGTGACACCTCTTCTCTGGAAAGGGTGAACAGCATCAGGGCACAGCAAACATGGAAGGCAGTGGGGGCACCAGGAGGGCTCAGGCCCACGCCATGAGAGCCCACCGACCCACACGGGTAGGGGAGGGGGCCACCCACCCCGGCCTCAGGGGACCAGCAGGGAAGCCCTGACAGCACCAGGCACACAGGTAGCTCTTGGTCCCAGCAAGGAGGCACGCAGGCCGGGGACTCCACCAGGGCTTGGAGCTGCAGCCCTTCCAAGGACCAGGCCTGAGGTTGGACCTATCTGCCCTTGAGTGCCAGGCTGGACAGTCTCCCATCACCTGAGCTATGTGCTCCATGCCCAAAGCTAGGCCAGGTGCCCACACTCAAGCTTCACAGCCAGCTCCCGCCGTACCCATGGGGCCCTTCCTGGTCACCTGCTAGACACTTTCAATAAACCAGGGCTCAAAACCCATACCTGACACCATGCCCAGCCAGGGGGCTGGCAGCAAGCTCAGAGGAATAAGCACAGGGCTACACCAAGCTGGCGAGAGGCATGAAGTGCCACGCCTCCCTAGGACCAGGCTCGCACATCTGGGAGTGTGCCTGCCCAACACCTACCCTGCTCACTCCCGCCCCTTAAGGACCACGCTGCACTCGTTATCTGCAGGAAGCGTCCCTGAGCACACGGCACCCACAGGGCCAGGGCGGGCACACCTCTTGCTGGCAGAGGGACAAGGGGTCATCGGCCCAGCAGATGGCCTGCGACCAGGCTTAGAATCGCCCAGTTTCTCCACTTGCACAACGAAGACAGAGCTGCACGAACAGCACCCTGGAGACTATGCACCCCGATCAGAAAGCTGCTCACGCCACTCTGGGGCCCCATCAGCCCCTGGGAATGGGATGCAGGCTGCCTCAACACCCAGACCCTGCACGCATGCCTACCTCACAGTCTGGGGGAGGCGATGCTGTGGGGAGGAGGTGCTCGGGCCCCCCAAGGTTTAAGTTTCTCCGGCAAGGCAGAAGCCCAGAACAGGGTGCACAAAGGAAACACGACACGGTGCCCACCACTCGGGATGTGCACCGTGGGGACAGCAGTGCAGGGCCCACTCCTCCAGCACCGCCCGGGCTGTGGGCAGCAGACAAGACTCCTGCTCCACGAGCAGCCGGAGGCAGCAGGGGAAGCGCCAGCACGGCACAGCAAGCTCCGCCCCACAGACGGGTGTGCTCGTCCCCAGGGAACCTGTCACCTATGTACAGGGTGCCAGGCTGTGCGCGAGAGGTGAGAGCCCAAGCTGGTGGCAAAGCAGCCCGAGGCCACAGTGGGCCTGGAGGCTGGGGGGCAGCAGCCCGATCACCTCCTAGACACAGCAGCACAGCCTGCCCAGGTCTCCTCAATAAACCAGGCTCCGAAGTCCTGCTCCCCGATGTCCGCAGGTTGCCTGTTCTCACCAAGGCAGGCACCAGAGTAGCCTCGGGAGCATCCCATACCCAGTAGTTGGGGGACAGCCACCCACCACGCTGGCCTGAGCAATGCCACCCCATGGGCCGCCCTGGCCATCCGGACCTCTGGTAGCCGGGCAGCCAGAGGACCCATGGCTCACACCCACTCGCCTCCAGCCCAGCCCTAGCCTCTGCTCCCTGCTGGGTGCTGTGGTCCACGGCTTTGACAGGGCAGTCTCAGTGCTCCGGGGCACTGCGCTGCCCAGCACCCACCATAGAGCAGCGCTTGGGAGGGTGGCAGCACCCCTGGCAGGCTAGGGTCCAGCTGGACTCTGTGCCTAGGCCCCACCACACAGCGCATGCGGGGCTCCCCGCGCCTGCCCCACCTACCTTCCCGCTTCATGCCCATGGCCAGGCACTTCTGGTAGCGGCAGTACTGGCAGCGGTTGCGCTGCCGCTTGTCGATCAGGCAGTCCTTGTTGTCGCGGCAGGTGTAAGTCAGGTCCTTGCGCACAGTCCGCTTAAAGAAGCCCTTGCAGCCCTCGCAGCTGTACACGCCATAGTGCTTACCTACGGCAAGAGCGGTGCATGAGGGCGGCCAGCCGGGACACTGCCCGGGGCCCACAGGGCCAGCTGACCCTGGCCTGGGCTTGCAGGGCCTCCCTCACCCTCCACTCACCTGAGGCAGCCACCTGCGGGTCATAAGTCCTGGCCTGCAGGACCCTAGAGGGCCAAGCACTGCCTCAGCCCCAGGCGGGGCGTTCAGGAGCACCAAGCAGGGGCCCTGGGCCCTTGGCTACCCTCGCTGCCCCCGACTGGAAGCCTCAAGTTAGACACCACCCTCACTGGCCTCGCCACTCAGACAGAAGCACAGGCACAGAAGGCACCCCAGCTCTCGCCTTTTCACCCGCACCCTGCCACCCCTGCATACCAATGGCCTTACCTGAGGAGCGGTCCCCACAGATGGCACAGATGTGCTTGGTGAAGGATGCCATGTTCCCTGAGGGGTGGGCGGGGACCTTGAGGACGCCATTGAGCCCCAGCGGGGGTTTGATGTCCTCGCTGCTGCTCACAGGGTTCATGGGCGAGCTGAGCTGCGGAGGGCCGGAGCGTCAGTACCAGGCAGGCCGCTGCCAGACACCTGGTCAACCCAGTCCAGGTCCTGCCACTATGCAAAGCATCCCCCAGGCTGCATAGTGAAGGGATGGCCAGGCTCAGGGTCCCTGTCCTGGGGGCTACTGCAGACCCACAGACCAAGGCACCCCCTTCCCCCTGCACAGGAGGGTCCATTGAGCCCCAGGGCTGCCTGTGGTCACTGAGCACTGCCCAGGTGCCCCTGGGATGCCGTGGCAGGCAGTGGAGGCTGTCTCCCCAGCCATGCACACCCATGCACGCTGCAGGGCAGCGGTCTCCACTGCGCGACAGGAGGGGCAAGCAGTCACCCACAGGCACTGGGCAGCATCAGCACCTCAGCCTCTGCACACCCTTCGGCTCCACCCACCAGCTGCCACGGCAGGCCAAGCGTGGGAAACTCACCCGGTCGCCCTGGCAACAGCTGCAGCGTGCAATGACACAGCAGTTTTGGTTCTGCTGCCGCCAGCCCGGCTCTGCAGTCAGCACACTGGGCCTGAGGCACCGCCAGCCCCGCATCCAGCCAGCCAGCCCGTCTGCCGGGCGCACAGCCCCAGCTGGGCAGCCCCCCACTTCTGCAAACCCACGACAAAGGCGGAAAGCGGGCTATGCAGCTGTCTCCAGCCGCCACCCTGCCCTCGGGTACCCCCGATCACCCCACACGCAGAACTGCACCCCCTCCTTCCTTCCTCACTGCCCCCAGACCCATCCCCCTTTCTCAGGGCCGGATGTGCTTAGTATTGAAGCCTTCTTTTCCTGTAGCCGGGCACCCACAGGGATTCCCAGTCCACCCAGAGAGGGGGCTGCATTCCTGGGCCTCAGGGGAGCCGCGCATGTCCAGGGTCTCGCTGCAGCACAGGGCAGCCTGATCCTCTCTCACTGAATGCCCAGGTGCTGGTCCCCAGTCACCAAGGTGGCACTCTGGCCCACCCCCCAGAGCTTGTGCCCCAGCACAGCTGGTACCCAGGGCCAAAGGCTGGTTGGGAGACTTCTCAGTGCCATGGGAACCCAGCTCACTGGCACCGTGCCAGGCCTGCTGGGCAGAGCTAGGGAGGAGCCTCCTCATTTCCTCTTTCTGTGGTTGCCCTAAACCACATGGAGGTCCCCTGTATACAGGTCCAAGGCCAAAGGAGGCAGAGCAGCAAAGGAGGCTGGTCACATCCCCAGCGGGGACAGGTCATGACAGAGTGGGAGTCACACTCCCCATCAGTCCCTGCCAGGCTGAGCCCGTGCCCAGGGCATCCTGGGCAAACCAGAGGCCCTGGCAGCCCTCACAGCTTGGTCAGTCTGAAAGGCAGGCTGGGGTCCTTACCTCAGGCCTAGGGCCACCACAGGGAGGCGGCAGGACATCTTCCCGCCCTGCCCAGCACCAAGTCAGTGGGCACAAGCCCCACAGTCAAAGCTCCCAGCATGGAGTACAGGACACCCTCCCCCCAACCCCAGTCCGGAGGCTTCTGCATTCCTGGCTGTGGCCCTTCCACCCTTCGCTGGAACCCAAACACTTCTGTGGCAGGGTGGGGGCTGCACACCCACTTCCCCTTCCCCATCCTTCGGGAGCATTTCAGTTCCCGCCTCACCAGCCTCACCCAGTCCCTGCCACACCCTGTCCTCCCCAGTCTACCTCCCCAGCCACCCCTCGCCTCCAGTCGCGATGAGGGGACACCCTTCCCTGCTGTGACCTCCTGCGGGCAGAGCTGGGCAGAAGACAGATCCTGCCCACCACAGCAGGAGTCAAAGGCCTCACTAGCTCAGGCAGCCGGCTCTGGCTTGGGGCTGGGGACTGGGGGCACACACCCCAAACCCCAGCCACACTACCATCAACGTGGGGAACCCCAGGGACAAGGTTCTCAGGGACAGAGCCGGGTGTTCAGGTGGCCGGAGAGCAAGGACAGGGTCAGACAAGGCGCAGCTGGGAGGAAGCCTGGGGTACCCCAGGGCTCGCCCCTGCCTCGTCAGCCTCAAAGTACCCGCCGGGCCCCTCGATCACAATCCGGTGTCAGCCAGGTCCCGCAATGCCCCTTCCTCTCTGCACACAGTGACGCAGGGCAGGAGCAGCACGGCCCCTGGAGCCCTCCCCCTCCCACGGCTGCCCCACCCTGCCGCGGGCCATGGGCAGCACCTGCTCAGAGCCACGGGCAGAGCCCAGCCTCGTCAAGCTGCAAGGACAGCAGGTGCCACCTGCAGGGAAGCCAATGCCATGCACACCGAGTCTTTATCTGCCCTCTCACTGTGTGGCACCGGGCAGCCAGCAGGAACGGGTGTGGGGCAGCCATGCTAAAAATAGCACACTGGGCCCAGCGAGAGAGCCTGGCCTGCCAGCAGCTCGGGCTCTGCATGCCACTGGAAGGCCAGCCAACAAGAGGGATGCGGCGCAGAATGCCCCTGGGCCGCTCTGCCATGCCCACCCACCGGGGCAAAGGCCTTCAAGGGGGGTGGCCTCGAAAAGCCAGGGAGGTTCTCCAAGGGAAGGGGACTGAGAGGCCAGCTCGGATGCTGAGCACCCCAGGCCTGCCAGCTGGGAAGGAGATGGGTGTGAGGGTGTGGGACTCGATGGGTACCAGGGCTTGGGAGTCCTGCAGGGCTCTGGCCAGGACTTCTCTGAGGTCCTCCCAAGGTGAGGCTGTAGAAATGGCCACACAGCTTCAATCACTGGGACACAGGCTGGGTTCAAGTTTAGAAACCAGAGCAGGAAGGGGGGTCTCCAGTCTATTTCAGGGAGGATGGACAGCAAGCCCAAGAGCCGGCTGCCGAGAGGAGGGCCGGAGCACAGAAATCCACCAGGAACCGTGCCACAGCCAGTCAGGGCAGCCTGGCTCCTTATCGGGATGAGGACACCTGGGTCCCCCCCACCCCGGCAAGACCTGGACAAGCCAACCTCACTAGGCAACAGCTGCTCCCTGATCCAAGAGCAACAAAAAACCCAGGTGCTCTGCCTGCCAGCCAAGTACAAGGTCCTAAATTCAATCCCTGGTGCTGCAGGGGGTGGGGGTCAGGCAGGGAGGAAAGGGGGGAGGGAAAGAGGAGAAGGAGAAGGAAAAGAAAGAGCAGCTGCAGCAGCCAGGCAGGGGAGAAGCATCTTATCAAACCCTAAATGCAAAAGATCCCCAAGCCCTGTGCACAACTGGCCCCCACAAGAGCGTGAGGGGTCAAGCACACCAAGGAGTGGACAACACGGCCCATATCCTGCAGAGTCTGGATACCCTCGCCTGCAGGGCACTGAGACCATCGTGCATGAGCACAGGACGCAGCCCACTCAGCCCTGGGCTCAGCGGGCCCAAGGCTGCAGAGGCAGAGCCCCCAGAGCAGCCAGAGCTGGGCATGGGCCCTGGCTAAGGGTTGCAGGGGAGTCCAGCCACCCACCCAGCACCCCCCTTCCCAGCCCATGCACTCACCTGGGGGCTGCCAGTGCCGAAGCCCAGGGTGGGTGTGGTGGGCACCGACATGGAGTGGGGGCCCATGGGCGAGCTGATGACGGAGAAGGGCGGGCCCATGCCATTGATGGGCGAGCTCAGAGTGCTAATGGGCGAGTGAAGCTGTCCTGGGGAGCCCAGCGAGGAGCCGATGCCAGGGCCCAGCGCAGGGTGCAGCGAGGGGGCGGCCATGGAGCCTCGGCCCGTTGGGGAGTTGAGGGACGAGGAATTCACTTGGGTAGAAAAGTCTGCAAGACAAGAACACAGGAGGATCAGTGAGGCCTGCGGAGGTCACGCCGCCCACTTTACCTCAGGTGTACACACACCCACGGGAGAACTAATGCCCGACACGGCCTGATGGTCAACAAGGCCAACACAGTCACACTGGGCAGCGGCAGGAGAAGCCCAGGACACAGGGAAGAAGGCTGAGGCAGGAGGAGCACACTTCTGCCATCTGCACAGGGCTGAAGGCCAGGAACCAGTCTCTGCTTGGTGCAGGCAAGTGTGTGGCATACAGAGAGATGCAGCAGGCGCCACCGACGGTCTCTGTACAGACAGAACAAGCGTGGCCTCGACAGCTTGCAGCTGCCAGTGTGGAGCCAGGATGGGCCTGAGTGCCCCACTGCTGCCACAGTGCCGAGGTCTCACAGCCCTTCCAGAGTGGCAGCAGATGCCAGCCTTTAGGTCCCTCTGACTCTAGGAGCCAGGAGGCAGGAGGGGCCACCTGGCACCTCCTGTGCAAGTGGGGAGCTTCCAGGCAGCCTCAGGAGGGCTGGGCTTATGCCAGGCGTAAGACTGGCAGCCCACACTGGGCTAAGGCTGGGACCACCCACATGTCAGCCTTTTATGTTGGGATTTCAAAGCCCTCAACGAGCACATTAGGTCCCACGCCTAAGGCTACAGAACCCCGAAGTGGCACATCCACTGCCATCGACTGACTGGCCACCCCTGGGGAGACACCGCGGCCTGCAGGCAGCAAGGACCAAGCAAGGCACAGCATCCCCTCTTGGGCCACATTCTCCACCTGCAGCACGAGCTCGGCCTGGAAGCCAGGCACACTCAGCACACGCTGTGAAGACCCAGCATCGGAGCGGGAACACAGGCCTGCTGCACCACACAGCACCCAGAACCACTCCACGCCCTGGACCATGCTCACGACCAGCGGCTGTGTCCTGGCACAGGAAGTGACCCCGAGCAGCCAATGCCCAGGACATGCCACCAGGTATCATGTCTCCATGACACCACTGCCACCGTGCTCAGGTAGCTGGCCACAGAGAAGCTGCAC
This sequence comes from Petromus typicus, assembly GCA_004026965.1. Classification (NCBI taxonomy): domain Eukaryota; kingdom Metazoa; phylum Chordata; class Mammalia; order Rodentia; family Petromuridae; genus Petromus; species Petromus typicus. The sequence goes on from PVIR01002376.1 coordinate 41,021, forward strand.
AGGGCTCAAAGGGCCCCAGAGCTGGGCCGACACCAGTGCGGAGGCCCTGGGACACAGAGAGCCTCCCACGGCCCCAACACGGGGAGACACCTTAGCTCATCCCTACCCCGCAGCTGCCTGAGCACTGCCTCCAAGCAGGGGGCAGGACACAGGACAGGGGCCTGGGCTCCAGGTCAGCCGGGTCCAGCTGTGGAGGACAGGGCCAGGATGTTACACACGACCTTAAGAGCCACACTCTGCTGTCAGCTAAGCCTCATCTGGGAGCCACTGGGAGCCTCTGCCCTTCACATCATGGGAACAAACCATTTCCTCGAACTTCAGAACATCAACCGTGAGGAAGTCCAGAGCTAGACAGTGGAGGCAGTGATTGGCCCATGGGCCCTGCAAGTCTGCCCTGTCGGCCACTTGGGAGTGGGGGTCCCACGGGCCGGGAGGTCCTCGGGAGGGGCCCAGCCCACGGCTGGCCAGAGAAGACAAAGTATCCCGAGAGCAACACAGACACAGCGGCTCGCAAGAGTCAGACAGCTCTGCATCCCTGATGTCACGGAATCCCCACAACCCTGTCGGGGAAGCCACCGCCACTCGCCTCTGACGCCTGGGAAACAGGCAGAGAAGGTGCAAGACGAGGGCCGCCCACGGGCACACATCCTGCGGGCAGCAGCAGCCCATCAACAACACACTCCCACGGGACACCGGCACGCCCCGCGAACCCCGCCCCACTGGGCCCGGATGAGGAATCCAGAGCCAGCACCTCCCTTTCAAGCCTCAGTTTCTCCTCTGTACACAGACATGCGTGGCAGGCCAGGGCTGCTGAGGTCCGTGCCCTGTGGCTGCAGCACAGAACCGCAGCAGAGTCCCTGCAGCACCAAGAGACACCAGCTGACTCCAGGCTGGGAGGACGGAGCTCAAGCTGACCCGGCCCCGCCCGGTGGGCCTCCTCCTCGGGGTCAGGGCAGTTGTATGGGTGTCAGGGAGGCTGGACCGTCCACCAGAGCCCTGGCCGCCCCTGGGCAGCCCCGCCCCCCCCCGTTTCCTGGGGTCCCAGAAGGCAGTGAGGAGTGCTCTCACTTTACCACCCCACCCCCAGCTCGGGGGCCACGGAGGACCAGGCTGCTGGCCCCTGTGCTGGAAGGCACACTGGCAGCTGCTGCAACATCTGGGTGGCATCACGGCTTTTCCTTTCTCAGCACTGGGGACGGAAGCCAGGGCCTTTGCCAAGTTACACTCTCGGCATATTTTTACTTATTTTGAGACAAGGTCTCCCTAAATTGCCCAGGCTAGGCTCAAACTTGAAATCCCCCTGCTTCAGCTTGCCATAGTGCTAAGGTTACGGACGTGCACCACCACACCCAGTGCGGGAAGGATACCTTTATTTGGCCAGCTGTCCCCAGACACAGGTAGGGCTGGCCACGCCCATCATGGGGACTATCCCTCCAGAGGGGGTCCAGCCAGGGAGGAAGGGGGCTCTCTTATCCTCATACTCCAAGTCACACCCCTGTGGGTCCACCAGGAGGCACCGTGCAAAGGCCTGGGTTCAGCTGGCCCCGTGTGGGCAGCTGGCTCAGGCTGGCTGTCTGCTGGCCTGCTCTCCCCAGCAGGAAGTGGGAGAGGGACAGGAGAAAGCCTAACCAGAAGGAACGAGGTGGGTGTGAGCTGTGTGGCTCCCAGCTACCAAGCTATACCTCAAAGCTCCCCAGGCCCCCGCCAAGGCACCCACTCATGGCCCAAGTTTGAGAGGGTGATGATCAGACAGGGGGAGAATGTCCTGGGGTACAGGGAGGAAGCAGGGGCAGGAGGGACCCCCAAAAGTTCCTGGCTACCCTGCCCCAGGCCCTGGCTGCAGGTGCAGGGCCAGGCTGGCAAAAGCCCTGGGCCCCAGGTGCTCAGGGTTGGCCGCCCCAGCAGCTTCTGCCTCTCCTCGGCCACTGCCCCCAGGCCTCAGCCCGGGCCCTTCTGTTGACAAAGAACATCCACAGCGGACACCTTCCCAAAGCCTGGGTGACAACAGGCCAGCTGTGTATCTGCAGCCTTCAGGAGAGAGCCGTTATCAGGCCCAGAAGAGAAAAAAGCGAAAACACATCAAGACCCTGGACCTGCAGAGCAGAGCCTGCCGCTGACTGTGCCCAGTACCCAGCTCTGGCTTCCAGGCTGCAGCCGGCCCACTAGGCACTCTCTTACTCTGGGAAGGTCACACAATGGACACGTGGGGGTCTCTGCACTGGCTGGCCCCATGCCCACACACAGCCCTACCAGTGCTTTGTGACAGAAGCATCTCAGAGGTCAGGCCCAAGAGGTAAAACCAAGTCCTGAAACCAGCCTGGGACCCCTGGCTCACCAGCCCAGAAACTCACACGCCCAACACCCTCACCCCAGCAGCCCATGTGACTCAGGCCTGGGGAAGGAAAGCCAGCCAAGACACTCACACGGGACCTCGGGGACAGGCAACAGAGCGGAGAAGGCAGCAGACTTAACAGGGACATGCCAGGAGCCCGCACAGGTGCAGCAGCGGTGTAGCCAGTGGAAGAGGTGGCACAGTGACTTCTTTGGTAGGAAACTGACTCAAATGCAAATGCCTGGTGGCAGAGGTACCAAGGGCAATCAGGGAAGCTCCCAAGGCCCTGGGCACAGGCGTGGGGACACATGACATTCAGTGAAGCCTAATCACCGCTGCATGGCCATGCACTGGGTGGAGGCAGTGGCAGCCCCACAGGGTATGCCTGTGGGCTGTGAGCTGCACGGCTCCCTCCAGAGTGCCCACCAGCACCACCCCCACCGTACCACAGGAAGCCCAGGGAACCCCCACACCCCCTTTCCGGCCTCTGTCTGGCAGGCAGAGGAGGCGGCAGAGGTGGCAGGAAATGCCAGCTGACTGCAGCAGGGGCAGGAGCACGCTCAGACCTCCAGCACCCATGCCCAGCAGCCAGGGAACCTCCCCATCAGCCCTCTGCAATTCCCAAGAGTAATCAGACCACAGCCGGGGACACAGCTCTGCCATCTGGGCCAGCAGGACATCCTAGAGCAGGAGGTGGCGCTGGGGTGGATGGGGCCTGGGGACCCCCGGAACTGAAACCCTGCAGCAGGCAGCTAGTGAGCCCCAGAGCTTCCTGAGACTCCCACCTTCGCCCCCACCTTCCGGAAGTACCGCTTCCCCTGCCGCCCAGGGAAGGGAGAAGTGGAGGCCCTGGCAGGGATGGGCACGGACCACGTGCAGGGCCACGGCGCGCCGCGGGGTTTAGGGGAAGCCAAAGGTGGTGAGAGCACAAGGAAGGAGGACACAGGCCCGCCAGGGAGGGGCTTTAGGATCAGGGGGCTGACCAAGCCCTGGCACACACAATGAGAATGGACCCGCAGAGCTTACCGCTCCCTAGCCAAAGAGCCCAGCAACCCCCAAACCTTGCTGACTCTGTTCCTCTTCTGTGAAATGGGCACACTAACAGCAGAGGCAGCTCTGACTGCACGGAACAACAGCCCCTTGAGGCATCCTAAGTCTTGGTACCCCATCTTCCCACAGGGGGAGCAGAGAGGGGGCTGTCATCTCCCACTAGGAATACAGCCACTGCTGCCACCTGCCTCTGTGTCAGTTTACAGCTCAAGGGGCCCTGGCTGAAATTTCAGCTCTCCTAGGGCCACCCCCGCCTTTCCCCAGCCAAGGGCCCAGCCCCAAATCTCAGCCCCTCAGAGAGGTCCCAGGCCAGGGCGGCCTCCCAGCAGATCAGGAGAAAGCTGGGCTCTCCAAGAGCCCAGGGATCAGCAGGGAGCGCGAGGGAGGAGGCCTCAGCTCCGGGAGATCCGGTCCCCTCCCCTGGAAACCAGGAACCACGGGGACGGGAACTGAGGCTGCTCCTGCGAGTCGCAGTGGCGCAGACCCAGGAGGAGCAGCAGGCGAGGAGGCACTGAGACTCCAAGCAGGGCCCACGGAAACAGCCAGCCTGCCTCCCAACCTCCCCACAGGGATGCCCCAGGGCCACCGCCACAGTCACCCAGGTCCAGCCCTGGGATGAGCGAGGCCCGCCAAGGAGAGGGCAGGGCCCACCAGCCCCAAAGACACGTGGGAGCCAGAAGTGGCCAGGTGTTGTGGCTTCTGGACACAGGAGACCGAAGTCCCGACAGGCAGATCCATCCAGGCCCATGGAGAAAGCCAGGCCCACAGGGCAGGTGAAGGGTCTGGAATCCTGTCCGGCCACTGCTCCTTCCAGCCACAGCCCCACCCCAGTCCATCCACCAGAACCTAAGGCTGCAGCCAAACCCTCTCGGACCCTTCTGCTGCCTGCCTGAATCACCCCCGGAGGTGCCGTGTGTGGGGCTCACTATCCCTCGACTCACCTATCCAAGGGCTTCGATGGTAGAAACTTAGCGGAGACCCCAGCATGAGATTAGAGACTAGCACGGCAGGGGGCTCAGGACACACGGGGTGCTGAGGGTCGTAGTATGTCGACATGGCTGGCCAGGCAGCTCAGTCCCCAGACCAATGGGACAAAAGCAGGGGAGCAGCCTCGCCAGGGACCTCAGGAAAGGGTGCCATACTCCCTGACCTTCTCTGCGTCTCAGCCAGGAGACACCAACCTGAGTCCCTCAGTCCTAGTGGACCTCAACCTGCCAGGCCCTGGCACTCCCTTGTTATGATCCTCAAGATACAGGCCGCATGGGCCGGGGAGTTAGCTCAGTGGTTCCGGCGCCTGTCTTGCAAGCGCAAGGACCCGGGTTCGATCCCCGGTAATCACATACCTATACTGGGCGTGGAGACTCACGCCCAGCAGCAACCAGTACCACATACCACAGTGCCGGGCGTGGTGGCTCACGCCTGTAATCCCAGCACTCGGGAGGCAGAGGCAGGAGGATTGTGATGTGAGTTGGAGGCTGAGCTCAGGGCCAGCCTGAACCACAAAGCGAGACCCTGTCTCAAAAAAAACCTAAAAAAAAAAGATACAGGCCGCACTGAGGCCCAAATGTGCCAGTGAAGCAGGGCAAGCCACGACAAGGCTCAGGGGAGAGTGGCCTGTGAAGACATTCAGCCAGCACTCCACGGCTTCCACTCCCACATCTCACCACCCTCACCACCGCCATCACCACCGCCATGACCACCGCCATGCCACCGCCATCACCACCGCCATCACCACCATCAACACCCGTCGTGACCATCCCCATCACTGCCACCATCCCCAACAGCACCATCCCCCTCACTGTCTCACTGCCACCACCGTATCACAGTCACCACCACCATCACCGGCATCATGGCTGCCATCCTCACAGTGAGTCACACTGCTGCCGCACACAGCCATCACCAGCACCCTCACATCAATGAGACCCCACCCCGCCCCGCCATGGGGATGGGAAGGCTGAAGGTGGGTTTGCAAGTGGTGTTTGGGGTTCTCTTAGCAAGTCTGGGGTTGGCCAGCAGCAGGGGGAGAAACAGGAAGTGGTGGGCAACTGGCATCCGCCTCTCGCACAGCCGGGGGATGCTGTGGTTGGCCTGGGGATAGCAGGTGAGCTAGAGCCAAGCCACAGCGGGGGAAGTGGGCAGTGCAGCCAGGAGGAAGGAGGCAGTCGGGCGGGGCTGCCATGACCAGCCAGCTCCTTTGCCCAGCTCCATGCCACTCTGCTGGAGCCCACAATCGGCGAGGCTGTGGCCACAGCCTCACACCTGGCCCACATCCTTATATCATCCCCTGGACCAGCAGGACTCTGAAGGACGTCCCCTGGGTCACTGTGCTGCACACCTCAGCTGTGGTTAAGACTGCCTGAATCACGTCACTCAGGGTGCAGAGGGAGATGCCGAGTCTCAGAGCTGCACACACTCCCAGACTGCGCTTGGAAACATGTTGGGCGGAGGGGACCGTGAAGGTCCTGGGGTGGCTATATATGCACCCTCTGCCAGCTCCATCCTGCACACAGCGCAGGACCGAGGCTGGCTCCAAGCGGGCCAGGGCTTCCCCATCCGGGCAGGGCCGGGTCTTTAGAAGCCAAGGGACCACCTGCAGAGAGACACTTGAGGCCTACTGAGGCACAGACAGCGAACAGGGCCACAGGACTCAGAGACCCAAGTCCGGCTCCAGACACCCCTAATCAGGAGCTACTTCTCCATCCACTTGGGGGGAGACCTCAAGAAGCACCATGCCCAGGACCAGGCCCCGGCGCCATCCTCGCATGGTCTGTGCAGCGCAGCCCGAGCCCAGAGAAAGGACCAGGGCCCACTCGCCCGGGCATCTAACTTGACGGGAAGTACCCACGCCCCTCTCAGAAAGCTGAGGGGTGGCAAAGATGCTGGGCTCTCACCAACTGGGCCACCACGCAGAGTCAAGAGAGCATGGCGACAGGCAGCACTCAGCCTGGGGCCAGCTCCCTCAGTGGGTCCCCCATGCGAACCCCGAAGCACTGGCAGGTGGACATGGGAGCCCCAAGAGTCCTGAGAGCCAGCTTCCAGCCTAAGGTGCAGGATCCCCCTGGCCAGGTGGCCACAACCTGCTGCTCAGCAGCCTCCACACCTCCAGCCAGTGTCCTCAGAAGCACTGCCGGAGCAGAGGCCAGAGCAGACAAGAGCTGCCCGACTCCTACAGAAGACCACCCTCAGTGTGAGCAAAGTGACAGGGCCGCAGCAGAACTGGGAGCTGCGACCGACCTGCGAAGTGAAGTCTTCCCTGCCCTTCACCCTGCACAGTGGACTTGAAACACCAGGGTCACCGCCCCTGCTCTCCTCCCCGCTCCGCACGCACACACACACACACACACACACCCCATACACACGCCGCACGTGCCGGGCAACGACAGCTTCCTACAAACCGGCGGCTCTGTAGGTGATAAAGACAGGCTTGCAGTGGCAGCTGCTGCAGCTCAGCCACCTGCCACCTGTCGGCACCCAGCTAGCGCTTCATCACCCAGGCTCATAAAGTGTCAGGGCAGGACCAACCACTGTCCCATCCCAGGTCCTGGAGGGAAGATACCACCCAAACCCAGGGCAGCACAGCCCCCGAGCCACGCCTCAGCTATCTGTCCCCCAGAGTCCCCACCACAGCTCACCCTTGGCTGGTAGAGCTGGACTAGACAGACGTCCCCAGGGCCTCGGAGCCCCAGAGTGGTGCCCACAGAGGGACCAACGCCACCCCAGGCCCTGAAAGGACGCTCAGCTCCCCATGGCCAGATGGAGGCTCCTGGCACAGCCACCTCCCTCCAGACTGGCCCTGGCTGTCCCCAACACACCACGGTGCTGGCCCGACCTTCGACAGAAGGTGGGCGGGAGGGAAGGCGGGGAACTCCTGGAGAAACCTCAACCGTCCACCGCGGAGGGCAAGGGCCCCACCCCACAGACGGTGCACGCAGTTTCTCTTGAACAAGAAAAGAAATGATTGTTTCACTTTGAGCCATGTTGCTCCTGGTGGCTCAGAGGCACCCGCCACCCACCTGCCCACGGCTGTCGTGGAACCCGCTACAGTCCTTCTGCCAGTCTTGCGGCTGTTTTTCTCATCCTCATTTGCATCACCAGCCGGCTTGGGGGCACACCAGAAGACACTTGGCCATGCCCATGTGGAGATGGGCTCTGTGCCAACAGGGTGTGGCCACCTTGGACTACGGGGTGGACAGGAGAAGATAAGCAGGGGCTCCTGGGGGGAATTCAGGGTCCCTTGGCTTGGTCCCCACCACTCTGCTGGTTTAGGCCAGCATGACGGCAAACCACTTCTCTACAGGGGCTCCCCAGCCCATGATTCACCAGCAGAACCCAAGCTGGGTGCCCATCACGCGTGGGGGCCTGACTGGAGCAGCCTCTGCAGACGGAATGGGGTTGCCGCAGTGGGGCTCCCACGGCTGGGGCCTGCATCCCAGCTTTGGGGACCAGCACCAAGACCCCATCCCCACCCCTCGGAGGAAGCCACACTCCTTCCCACCCTGCTCAGCTCGTCACGGCTATGGGTGAGACACTCACAGGCCCACCTGTGCCTCAGTCCCTGGTGCTGAGAGCCTGCTGCACCGGGCCTGCCAGGGCCTCTGATGTCCACCCCGCTAAGAATCCCCCTGCCGCTCAGTCACTACAAGTAGTCCAGTTGTGCCAGGCTCATATTCCTTTCTTCTCAGCCCCAGCCAGGGGGACAGCACCACTCTGCATGGGGGACACGCAGACTGACCCTGGCCAGACTCGGCCAGCTTGGCACCCCCTCCCCACTGTCACTGCCCACTTGGCAGGAAGCCACAGCCCACTCTGCGCCACTGGAACTTCCCATGGCTCCCGCTCCCGACATCCGGAGCCGCCGTGCCCTCAGTGCCCTTTGCCCAGGATTTCTGCTGTCCCTGCCCAGAGCCCTTCTTAGGCACCAGGCATCTCCAGCACATGCGACTCCAAGAGCTAGAAACTCCACATACTCGGCCCACTCCACATGTCAGAGCCCATCGACACAAACACGCAGCAGAGCAGCAACAGGTGAGAGAAAGCACAGGGCACAGAGCAACGGAGTAAAGACTGAAAACAAGACCAACACTTGGCGGGCAGGTGTGGGAATCCGGGGTCCAGGCCCCACTCACGTGGGCAAGGACCCTGCTCCCGCCATCACCCAAAGGTGCCCAGCACGCTGCATACTTGCACCCTGGACCAGCGGCCAAACACTCCAGTCACCCCAGCACACGTGCACACACGCACACATGGGCCGTAACAACCGGATGCTCCATCCAATCCGTACACGTGTACACACACCTGCTCTTCACACCCAGTGAACAGCCACACATTCCCAGCCCTCTGCTGCAGACGACAGGGTACGGACTCCCCTGGATACAAGAAACAGGACGTGAATTTTAACACATTCACGCGGGACTCGCCAGCCTGGAGAGGTCCACACAGACAACACACAGCACAGTGGGGCCAGCCACAGCCACTCAGGGCAGGGGACAAAGGCCCTCGGCGCGAGTTGTGCCCCTGAGAGATTCACAAGAGGAACATGAATCCAAGCTGCCCGATGTCACCCAAACAGAAATGGGAGTCCAGTCCAGACAGCCTCATCGCCCGAGGCCAGGACCTCACACAGGCAAGGCTGGACGGTGAGCGGACGGCTCTTCCCAGAGACTCCCGGCCCCAGCCAGCCACGATGGGCCCAGGTTAGGCATGCGGGGCACCCTGCCCCGGTGGCCCGGGTCAGAGACAGTGGGCACCCGGGCTCTTTTTGGGCTGCCCACCTGGCCTCAGCCAGTGTGCACAGTCCAGTCAACGCTGAGGGAGGCAAGACGCACACTCACAAACCACGAGGAAGTCGTACGAGGGCCAGGAGAATGTGACGGTCCCCGGCAGCAGGACAGCCAAGTCTGGGTGCAAATCCCTCCAGAGCCTCCTTGCACATCCACCAGCCTCATTTCCCCCCGGAACACAGCACAAAAGGTGCACTTCACAGGGACCCCTGGGCGCCGTGTGAACACCTCGCCCAAGCCCTGACACGTGCCACGTGCAGAGCAGACAGCAAGCCTCATCGTGGCTTCAGGAAGGGCCCCCGTCTCCAGCAGCACCAGGCAGTGGAGACATGCTGTTCCAGCCCACTCCCAGCCCACTCCCACTGAGGGCTGCCGCTGGCACCAAGTGCTCCTGCCGGCCTCCCCCCCCCCAGCCCACCAGCAAGGCAGCCATGCGTAGCTGCAGAACAGACCCCCATGGGGCAGGCCGAGAGCAGGGGTTGGCCACCCTCCTGCCTTGGGCAGCCCAGGCCCCAGTATCCCCCAAAGGGTCCCTGACACCAGGTCTGGGGGAGGGGCTGGACCCCGCAAGCCCTCCAGCTGCACAAGTGCAGTGAGCCAGCCAGGTCCTGAACGAAGCCTCCAAGCGAGGACAGCCATTGTCCAGGCCAGCCCAGGACCCAGGAAAATCCAGGCACCCAGGAAGGCCCAAGGACCCAGGGTCTGGCAGACTCAGGACCGCAAGCTGCAGACAGCAAGGGGGGCAAGAACACCAGGGGGCCCTCAAGCCCGCCAGCATCAAACCAAACCCAGTGGTCATGACTGGACACCACAAACATACCCTCCACACAGTGGTCTCTGTGTCCGGCCTCATTTCTCCCAGACTCCCCGACATGGGGCCCTGGCCCTTGACCTTCCCTGGCAGACCCACTGCACTGCCTACACCCAACAGATAAGACCCTCCAGGCCTGTGCAGCCTCAGGCTGCCCTCACCTGCCAACCACCTATGGTTCCCTGCCTGCCAGGCCAGGCCACCTCCAGAGAGAGAGGCCAGAAGGTGCAGCCTCATCGCGAGAGCTGGTGAGAGATCCCACCACGGGGGCGGCCCCATCATCCCCTGGCTGGCTGGTGTGGAGTCCCAGAGCCTTGGGCGCTGCAGCGTGGCGGCCTGGAAGGGAGGGCAGCTGAGCAGGACAGCCGGGCACTGGTCAGGCGCAAATGGTACTGGCACCAGCTGCAGCCCAGTTCCCTTTTCCCAGAGCTGGCCCAGCTCACCACCCTCCCCAGACACCTGCGACCACAGAAGCTCCCAGTGGCCAAACCAGCACTTCCTGGAAGGGGACAGGGCGCTGGCCTCATTTCCCCATCCGAGAGGGGATGGCCACAGGCTGCACGTGGGGCAGGTGGACCCCCCCAATCGACCTCACAGGCCCGGACGTGGGCAGGCCTGAGTGCAGACCCTCTCCACCATGGCCAGCCACCCAGCTGTGCACAGAGCAAGTAACCTGCTGAGCTTCTGTCCATGTCCACGCAGGTGGGGCAGCTGGCCCCCAGGGTGCTCAGTAACAGGCACAGTGGGCCAGTCCCCCTCCTGGCAGCTCTCACAGGCACCCAGCTCCTCCCCTACCTCTCCCTGGTCCTGGGTCCCCGGGGAAGGTACAGTCCCCTGGGAGGGACACAGGGGCACCAGGCCTAGGGCAGAGTGGGAGGGAAGCCGACAGGACAGGCTAGGGCAGCCTTGGACAAACCCATCGTTAGGGACCAGAGCAAGGGCAGGGAGGGGGCTGCCAATGGGCTCATTCCTCCCAGGCAGAAGGCCACGCACTGGGCCAGCGGTGGGAGCAGGGCAGGCGATGTGGCAGGCAGACTACAGCTCTGGGTTCAAAACTGGCCCCGTGGCCAGACCGGCATCATCCTCATCAGGAGCCAAACCGCAAGGTAGACGCCATGGCTCCGAGTGAGAGCCCCTTGCCACTGGCACACAGCCGGTGCCCATCCCAGGGAGGGTGCTTCCTGTCTGCCCTGCCAGCTCTGGGGACAGTCACTGAGAAGCCACCAGGGCTGGAGAGGAACCAGAGCCTCCCCTGGGAGCACCTCCCAACCGCTCACAGTACCTGAAAACCCTCCCGCCGTCCCTGGACCGCACACGGGCCCAACCCTGGCTGGAGCTCAAGGCAGCCCCCGTGCAGGGGCCCCTTTCTCCCTGGAGGAGCTCTCTCACCTGGGCCGTCCGGGCTAGGCAGCACCAACACTCCCCCTGTGGCACCAGCTCTCCAGATGATGTGTACACAACCCTCGGGGGTCTCCAGTGGACCACTGTGGCCACATGTGGCCCAGTTCTGTGTGGGGCATATGTTGGCTGGAGTCTCACCAAACAGGCCCCGCCCCAGGCAGCCCATCAGAGGGTTTGTAACCTTGGCCAGAACCAAGACATGCAGTGCAGGCTCTAGGCGAGCACAATGCATGGTGGGCATGGCCTGCCCGCAGGATGGCTCTCGGTTACCCACTCCCAGCACAGCAGCCCCTCATCTGTACTGGAGTTTGACCCCAAGCGGGCTGTCCACTACCCAGTTGGGACTGGGTTTGCCTTTGGTCCGAGATCCTCTCCTTTCCCTTCACACCTCTCAAGTCCCAAAGCAGCACAGCCCAGGCCAATCTGCTCCAGCTACAGGCCCAGGAAACCAAGACGGCAGCCCAGGGTCGCCCTGGGGGGAGGTCCGTTTCCTGGGCCTGTAGGCCTTTCTCTACCAGCAGCTGTCCCCGCCCTGACACCCAGCTCCTGGGACCTGGGACTCCCTGCAGGCCTCATCCTTCCCAGCCAAAGAGCCTGGGTCCTGGGCAGAGCCAGGGATGTGTGCATGTGTGTGTGTGCACATACACACAAGTACACACATGCACGCACACGTGCACATGCACACACATGCGCACAGACACACACGTACAAAGCATTGTGCGCACACATGCGTGCACCCACATGCACACACACACACATGTGCACAGGCACACACATGCACATATGCGTGCACACCCACATGCACACACCCACATGTGCACGCACGCACGCACACACTAGCTTCCTTCCTCTGAACACACCAAGAGGGGCTTGCAAGGGAGCAGAGTGTGAGGGTGGGAGGTGGAGGGAAGATTCAGTCTCCATGCCACACTTGGACCCAGCCTGAGCCCCTCCCTGACCCACTTCCTGGCAGGCTATGTGAACGTTGGCCAGAGGGCTGGGGGAAGTAGGATGCTGGGGGGACTTGCCCACACCACTCTGATGCCAGGCCCTACAATGGACAACACAGGCCATGGACAGTTTCCGTCACCACCTGAGTGACCCTCGGGTCAAGTTCGATGCCCCTGTAGGCCCAGATGCTGGTGGCCACTTCCCCAAGTGTCCCCTTTGTGAGGGCGCCCCCTATGTGAGGCCCAGGGCAGTATGAAGCCCTTCCAGCCCACAGCAGACCCAAGGGCACAGCTCACAGGGAAGCAGCCCACAGCCCTGGCCAGGCAGCTGAAGATGGGCAGGGGATGCCCCAGCCACACATTCTCTCAGCGCCTCGGCCTCCAGCCCGCTGTCTCCATGTGGGGTCCTCTTCCACAGAGCACACATGTCCTCTCCTCCAGAAAGCCTGCCCTCCCCTCAGGAGAACCTCAGGAGATCGCACAGAGTCCGGTCCCCAGAGACACCTCAGCACACAGGCCCTGCAGACACAGCCAGGATCCTCAGTGCCAGACCTCCAGTCCCAATGTGGCTCTGACCAGCCCCCAGCAGCCCCACCCGCCCGCCAGGCTACGGCAGCCAGCCACAGGCCTCAGCATGTCTGCCCAAAGCTGGCCCCTACCCCCACTTCGTTCATCCGCATCGGGGTGACTCATGGGGCCGGCACGCCACCTCCAACCCACACGAGGGCGGCCGCCAGAATGCTCACCTGCCTGGGCCTGACGCAGGCAGACAGTGGCAATGCCAAGACCAAGCCCGGCCCTCAGGGCAGCAGCACGGGCCATGGGAACTGGGATGTCTTGGAGCAGGGGTGCAGGGGAGGGACCCCCGAGCTCCTGCTTGGGCAGGCGGCCCAGGGAAACCAGCCCTGCTGGGCTCCACCTCACCCAGCCAGTGGCCACGCCTCTTCCATGGCGCCTGTAAGCATCGAGCTCCGCTCCAGAGAAGTCGGCTTCACCCTACAGGAGGCTGGTCTGCTGGCCCTTCCAGATAGGCAGCCAGGGGCGGGGGCATCTCAGCCGGGCCCTGCAGTTCCCCATCTGTGAACCATCTGTGCACTGCACAGCAGCACCCTGGCATGGGTGGCAGCCACAGCGGACTCAGAGTACACAGTGGCCACTCACATTGAACCCTGATGCCGGACACTAACCACGGGGTAGACTGAACGTCCCACTTCACCCGGCACCATGACAGTAGCAGTTCAGCCCACGGTCCCTGCAGGCTGCTCCTTGGGGCTCTCAGACAGGGACCCCCAACTCTAGGCCCCAGATGCAAACCCCATGGACATCAGGGGTGGAGGAAGAGTCCATCCCGGACGCCCAGGGTACCTCAGCCCCTCTCTGCCCCCACCCATGCACAGGACACCTGTCTCCTCCCTCAGTCACTGCCCACAGATGGCCAGGAAGGTGAAGTGGGCAGGGGACAGAGCCCGAGGGTGGGACAGCCCTCGGCTAGCACCTGTGAAAGGGACCTGCGGAGAAACACAGGCCAAGGGAGCAGAAGGAGCGCAGTGAGGCGAGGGCATGCACACCAGACAGGAAGAGGGGTGTGGAGGGCACAGCGCCCCAGGCAGCTGGACCAGAGTCTGGGAGGAGTCAGCAGGCCAGGGACAACACTGGCATGGACGGGGGCCTCCCTTCCTGAGCACAGGATGACTCAACTTGAAGGAGCAGCCACAGCTGAGGATACAGGCTCCCGCCTGCTGCTCCTAAACTTCCCACTGTCCGCCCACCGGGCCCAGGGTGGGGGTGGGGGCGCAACACCAAAGCCAGGACCCAACCCATTCTCTCCACGCTACTCCAAGCAGCATCCAGTCTGCCGGCCATGGCTGAGACTAGCTGGCATGGCAAGGACTGCTTCTGGGGACAGAGGCTGACTTCTGGTGGACAGGGACCAGGACCTAGGTCCTGGCTCTGAGAAAGTGGGCCACCTGCACCTATTTCCCTCCAGGTGTCACACAGGAGGGCCGTGGTGGCAGGGCCTAAACACTCCAAGCGAGAACCACACACACAGGCGCAGAACAGGGTTCACACAACTTCACACACAACCCTGTGGGCAGGCCTGGCTCCCTGACGCTGCCCTGGTGACAGAGAACATGTCCCTTCCCTGTGCCAACAGCACCCAGCCCAGAGCCCATACCTGACATAGCTTCGGCGTGGAGTTGGGGCCTCACTCACATGCCCCTCCTGTACCTTGCCAAGGACTTGCATGGCTGTGGGTTCCTGCCCAGCTTGCCCCAATCACTGTCACAGCCAGCAGCAAGCCTGCTCACACTCGGCCTGCGTCCACCACACAGCACAGCCCCGGGACGGCTCCACAGACCGGCCCACCCAAAGCTGCCCACCAGGGTCTCAGCCACCTCCAGCTCCGCCCAGCCTCTTGGCCGTCCTCAGCCCCTGAGGGTGAGGGAGCAGGAGGCCTGGCCTAGCATCTGGACCCTCACCCGCTGTCCCTGCCTGGCTGGCTGACAGGGCAGGTTCCTGGGGGCAGAAGTGGACGTGGGAAGTGTGACTGCGATGCAGAGTGAAGGGGAGAGAATCAGGTAACAGCATAAAAGTTTCCATCTCCCTGGTCCCCCCCAGTCCCCAAATCCAGCACAGGGTAGAGAGGGCAACCTGAGGCCTAGGGTTCAGACCTCAACTCCAGCAAGGCCAATCTCACAAGGAGACAGTGCACGCCATGACCCTCAGCAGCCCTCGGCCAGCTCCAGTGGGATGGGCCAGGTCCCGTCACCAGAGGATGAAGAGGAGACAACAGACCTCCAGAGGCTTCCTGGGGGGACATGTGTCTCTGGGAGCTGGGATACCCCAAACCTCACTGGCAGAAGTGGCAGACAGCAAGCAGGTCCAGCCGTCGTGGCGCACTATAGTCAGGCAGCCCCAAGCTGGGCTTCCACTGCGGGGCCTGGCCTACACCCCCACCTTCCCCACCACTGACCAGGCCCGGGCTGCCTGCTGCCTAGGGCAATCGAGACACATCGTCACCTCCAGCCAGTGGTCAGCTTGGCCTCACCCACACCCCGACGACCACCACAGAACCCCAAGACAGGCTACACTGAGGAGCATCAGGCTCCCCGTGCACGGCACACTGCAGACACAGGAAGCTGGGGCTCTGCCCCTGCGAGGTCCCACACCTGGGCCCAAGGATTCACAACACAAGCCAGTGGCCCGGCTCCCAAGGGCCTGGGCCTAGACGGACACCACCTGGGGAGGCAGGATGGACACACAGCCTAGATATCACCTCCTGGCCTGTTCCGCCAGTGGCCTGGGACACAGATGAACCCTGCACTCACCCTAGGAAGAGCCCTGGAGACCTGCTAGGGGCCCTTCCCTCCCTGCCCTGCCAGGCCCCTCGGTCTCAGAGAAGAAGCCCAGAAAGGCGAGGTGTGGACCTGTCCCCTGCACATGAGCCTCTGGTGTGTGCCCAGCACCCACCTTCTCTGGGAGCATGGGGAACAGCAAGGATGCAGCCAGTGTACCTGAGCCTGACATGCATAGGCCCTATGCTGAGTGCTTCGCTGTACGCAGCTCTCGGGAGCTCTGTGAGCCCTGCCCCTTTTCAAAGAAGGGACACGAGCCTCAGACCATGCCACTGGCCTGAGGCCGCACAGCTGGCCAGTGGTGTGTCAGAGGGATCCCGGGCCCCAGGCTGCTGGGCGCAAGGGGCAGAGGTGGGGTGCTGGGGTTGCACAGCTATGAGGGGCAGCAGTCAGGACCATGCCATCCACCTCTGGTCGGCAGGACAAGAACTGGGCTGAGAGTGGGAGCGTCAGCCAGACTCCAGCGTCTTGAGCAAGATCGCAGATCCTGGAGGCCACACTCTCCCGACACCAGCTCTGATGGGAGCAGACATCTGATCCCTCGTTTAGTCCCCGGACCTGCATCAGCCAAGGGAGAGCAAGGCCGACCTCGGCCTTCTACCTCTGAGTAGGTCTGCTCGCTGAGGGGTGGTACTGTAGACTCTTGGGGCCCATCCGCCAGACTCCACACTCAAAGCCACCCAGCCGCTCCGCCACAGCATGCACGGCTATTTCCAAAGCACCATCAACCACTCTTCAGTGTCCGCCCAACCTGACTTGGAGTCTCCATCCTGGAGGCCCCGCTGGTCTCCGCTGTGATACCCGCCCGCTGGCCCTGCATCCTGCACCCTACCTCCATGCCAGGCCGGTCCCCCATGGACAAGCAGACCGCAGGTCTCAGCCTCAGTCTCTCCAAGCAGCTCCAGGACCCACCTCCCTCAGCTGTGGGGTCAGGCTGGCTCGGTTCCCCTGAGGAGGCCGAGGCCCCCACGGGAGCCGCCTACCCCACACTACGTTGCCCACTCCCCAGGCCAGAGGGGCAGGATGGGTTCCTGGCTGTCTGGACAGCAGCACCACCCTACCCTCATTTGCTTGGCCTGACCCTGTGCCCTGGCTCAGCCAGTTCTCCACCCCAGCCCAGGGCCAGCCTTGAACATGCTGTTCCCAGCCAGAAACTCCCCACCTCCCCAGCACCTCATGCCCAGCTCCTCAGACAGGCACCTCCTCCAGGAAGCTCCCCCGGGCCTCCTGCCCTCTTCCCCTCAAAGCGAGGCCAGCAGGGGCCTGGGCTCCCGATCAAGGGTCCTACTGCCCCATCGTGGCATCTAGGTCCCCCTGGCCCTGGCCCTGGCCCAGGAAGAGGCCAAACAAATTTGCTGACCGGCTGGACAGGTGGGGATGGCAGAGCCAGGTGCACCCAGTAACACAGGCTGGAGGACTTCCCACGGTGCTAAAAAGCCAGCCCAGACTGCGCTGAGTCCCCGCCAAACCAGGATCCCGAGTCACCAGCAGGCTGTGCAGCCTGGCAAGCACAGCGGGCTCGCAACCCCTTATCTCCTGGCACGAAGCTTCAGATACAGAGGAAGTAGTGGGGGTGGGGTCCATTCTGATGCCTCCCAAGCAGGGCCTCCCTCCTCGGGCCTGGGCTCCGCCAGGGTAAGGGTGGGGGGACAGGCAGGAAGGAGGGGAGGACACCCAGCTTCCCCCAGGCGAGCGCCTGCAGGCTGCTGAGGGCTGGAGCTGCCTCCCCAGACAGTCAGGCACCACCCGCACTGGGGAAGTGAACAGTAGCCACGAGGCTGGCCCTTCCTGCCTGTCCCAGCGTGGTCAGCAGATCTGCACACATGGCTGTCTGGGGCCAGGGGCACCTAGCTCTGGGGGTACAGCGTCCTCGACCACGGCTCCCGGAAGCTCTGAGGAGAGACCACAGAAGGCCACACTCTTCTCGTTACTCAGAAATCGCTAAGGGACATCCGCTTCCCCTGCAGGTGGATTGGCAAGGCCAAGTCTTGCTGCGACAACACTTCGAGTCAGATGAGCAGGCTCTTCAGCTCAAAGGCCCCATATCCAGGAGGGCTTCCTGCAGGAAGCTCCACACACCTGCTCCAGTGCAGGCTGGACTCACGAAGGCAAACACCTGGCACTCTGGGCACAGGAGGGGAAGGGCACACAGGCAGGCCCACTGCAGCCAAGGACACACAGGCCGCAGCATGGGCGGAGTCCCACACTGGTACACAGGGCGCCTGGTAACTCAGCATGACTTCATAGGCCGCTCTGCCCACTGCGGCCACTCCTGGCTCCCCGAAGCCCCAGCCAGGCACCAAAGTCCCTGCCTACCCAAACACATGCTCCCAGTACCTCAGCTGTAGCCTGGCCCTGCCACTGCCTGACATGTGCCCGGGGCCTGGCTCCTTGCCCTCTCGGGGTGTGGCTTCATCTACAACACACTAGTTACCAGCACCTGCCCAGCTGACGAGCCCAGGTTGACAGCAGCCAGGTCAGCCTCGGCCACAAGGCTCCTCGACCTCATGACCACATCCAGCAGGATACCGTCATGGAGCCTCCAAAACCCCACCCAGGGCCTACTTGCACCCACCTGCTAAGCACAGAATCCCACAAAGAGCAGAGCCATCATAATGCCCTCCCCAGATCATGCCCCTAGGAGAGCCACTGCACCCACTGAGCCCTGAGCACGTAAGGGCCCATGGGGCGACAGGAGCAGCTCCACGACGCCTCCCACACTGCACGCAGGGAATGTGCAGTGAGTAACACCCTCCAGCCACCCTGGCCTGCCCGCCCAGCAGCGTCATCCCAGACACTAGTCCTGCTGGCGCTCAGCAGCCCGCACTCCAGCCCAGGGCAGAGGCCAGGGCTCAAGAGGGCACAGGGTGCCAGGCCCAGGCTCTGCCCTACCCCACTCAGCCAGGAGCATGTACCTCCCACAGGCACCCTCACCAGCCTCAGCTCTGCCTTTCCTCCCTCCTTCCTGCTCAAAGGCCCAGCTCAAAGGCCCAGGTCCAAAGCTCATCGGCATGCCTTGCTGAGTCTCAGTTTGGCCCCTCTGCAAAATGGGAAGCCCTAAGGATTACATTGGCCGGGGAGTGTCACTTGCCTTGACGTCATGGCCGTTGCCACAGTCTCATGAGTAGGGTGGCCTCCCCTCCTCTCCAGAGGCAGAAACGAGGCCCGGACACCCATGAGGAAGGCCCGGGCCAGGCCTGTCACCGGGCGCCTGACATATGTCCTGTGACAGCCGCAGGATGTTAGGAAACAAGCTCCGGTTTCAACATGGCCTGCCGCGTCAGAGACCAGTTGCAACACGCAGCGGGCCTTCTCAGCCCGACCAGCTGCCCTCTAGGCAAAGGGACAGGACAGGCACCGCACTCATGCCTCGCCTCGTCACACCTTGCTTGGTGGACAGCCCATGTTCTCAGAGACAGGCAGAGACAAGGGAGGGCCATCACAAAGACGCCAGTCACCCCCAAAGGGCACCTACACAGCTGCAGGTAATGCACCCGGCCCTGCTCAAAGCCTGCCATGTCCCAGCTGGCTGGGAGCTGGGAGAGGCTTCTTGCAGACCTGTGGGGTGCTTAAGGGGAGCACTCTGGAGACACAACCCCAGGACCTGAGCGTTCAGGGTCAAAGTCAGCCCTCTGGCTCCCCCTGCACACCTAGGGGGCCAAGAAAGCCAAAGCTTTGTACACTGTGGCCCCGTTCCCAGCACCAAACCGGAGCTGCTCCAGGCCTATGGCCACCACTGACCCAGGCCAAAATTTAAGCAAAAAAGAACAGCCAAGAACCCCCAGTACTTGGGAAGCTGAAACAGGAGGATGGCCGCGGGCCTGAGGCTAGCCTGCGATATGTATGTAGTGAGGTCAAAGCGAGCCTGGACTACACAGTGAGGCCCCATCTCAACAAACAAACAAAAACTCCCACAAAACAACAATAAAACAGCAGCCAAGATGACGGACCCGGAGCCTGCACGGCACCCATGATGCCGTGAGGGAGCATGATGCCACCGTAGTCACACTGCCAACTGGTGATGAGGGAGCCTGTGGCCCAGCGAGGCTCAGAGGCTCTTGCCCGGCCACAGCCCAGCCTTGCTCTCCCTTGGCTGATGCAGCTCCGAGGAGTAAACATGGAATCAAGATGTCCGGTTCCACCAAAGCTTGGGGCATAGGCAGTAGGAGTCCAGGCAGGGCACCCAGCAGGACCGCCCATTCAGGCAAACCCACTATGGGGACCCCCAGCTGACTTCAGGGCACATAACTCCCCCACTACCTTCCTCAGTTCTAGAACAGGCTCCCAGCCTCCCAGAGCCAGCTGCCACAAGGAGACAAAGGTCAGGTGCCGCATCCCTGTGACCACCACCCCAGGCCGAAAGCAGCACCCCACCTCTCTGGTGCGGCACCCAGAGCTGCTGTGTCCCAGCGGCCACAACCCTGGCCACTACCTGAGCCCCAGGGCCCACGACACAGCGGCTCCAGGAGCAAGCATTTCTGAGCCCACAAAGCCCACCCCGCCCTCCAGCACAATTCCCAGGGACTCAGCAGAGCCCAGGCGGGCAGACCCTGCAGGCCGGGCAGGGGAAGCCCACCAGGGGGTGCAGAGACCAGAGGACTCTCAAACCGGGGGGCGGTGCAGGGTCGCCGGGCCGAGGGGGCCCAGGGCAGAGCACCGGGAACTAGCACGGCCCAGCTGAGCCTCCGGGGAGAGCAGCTGCAGGACAGATGGACGAAGGCCCAGCAGGCAGAGGGCCTGGCCCTGCCCCACAAGGCCCATGGTGCCACCCTGGTCACAATGCCAACTGGTGCGGAGCAGGGCTCCCTGCAGGCGGGCGACATCCACGTCTGGCTGGCCAGGACACTGAGGACAACACCTACAGGCCCCGGGGCCACCCCAGGACCCTGCAGAGGTCCCCAGGGGCTACAGCACGGTCACACAGGGCCTCAGGCTCACACGTGTCCCTGGCTATGCTATGTCGTCAGGTTCAAGTGGTGCCTGGGCTGGGAGGAGGAGCAGAGCCCACCTCCACTGTGGCCCCAAAACACCAGGGTAGCTTCCAGGCAGGTGCCCTGCATGGCCTGAGAGGGAAGGGACCTTCCCTAGGCCACTCAGTCAGAGAGGGGCCCGCAAGGCCTGGGTGGCGTTCGGGAAGGACAGCAGAGCTCAGGGGGGGCTCAGGGAACCAGGAGCCAGGCCACCCCACAGGCTCAGCAGCCCTCATGTCTCACACCACGCGCACACGTGTACACATACACACATGCACACTCACACCCAGACACCACACACTCCCACTCACGCACATACACAGACACGTTCATGCTCACAATTCACACACACCTGTCCATCCACACACACACCCCCTCGGGCCCGACTTCCCAACAGCATGGCTCTGGGGAACCATCTGCCCCTCAGCCCCTCAGCTGCCCAGCGTCCATTAACGGCAGAGAGAAGCCCCAGCCCAAGCCCCGGTCAGCAGGGACGGCCAGGGTGGGCACGGCCACCCTTCCTCCCAGAGGAAGGTCCATCCCTCCAGCAGGCCCCTCCCGACAGGGTGGGCTGTGGCACAGTAGTGCAGGGTTTCATCTGTAGCTACTCCAGCCAGGCCAATGCCACCAGGAGCCACCAGGGAACCGCAGGAACCATCAGCCGGAGGAGCAGCCCACGAGAGCCCAATGCCATTGGTCACAGGGTCCGCAGAAGACAGCGGGACTGGCCCAGAAGCCAAGCCGGGGCTCGGTGCTCTGGAGCCAGCCACCCATGCCCTCCTGGGGTGTCTGCAGGCCTCAGGCATGTGCACACTGGGGACACAGGGCGTGCAGAGGCCTCCAAAGCCCCAGGCTGAGACACCCAGCACACCCCACACACCCTGACCAGGGCTTCGGCCAAGAGGCCAGGCGCCTGGGCTCAAATCCCACCTGCAGAGGGCTGGTTCCTTGACTGCTCTGCACCCCTTTCCCCAGTCATAAAATAGTCAGGGTACTCCAGGACACAGAGCAGCCCTGGCCTGGGACTTGGGAGGGGCTGCTCTCACCCTGCCGGGTGCATCCGAGCCGTGGGGAAACCACTGAGTGCCGCGGCTCTGACGTGAGACCGCGGGCCAGCAGGGCCAGAGACACAAAAGAGGCCACTAGGGCTGGGCCGGAGGACGGCTGGGGGCCCCAGGCTTCTGTGGGATTGATGGAAATTCCCCCAACTATACCACTGGTTGTGCTGCTGGCTGTACCAGCACCTCAGACTATGCATCCCACTGTGTGACCCCCGAAGGAGTGTGTTTATGGTACGTGAATCACACTTCCACCCCTCAACCAAATGACAAGCCTGGTGCTGGGCAAAGGCCAGGAGACAGAGACAGGGACCCAGCAGCCCCGCTGGAGGGCCAGGGATACCAGGGACGGAGCCTGTGCTCCTCTTAGGCATTGCGTTCGGGACAGGTCCCGACTCCCACGGGGACAAGACACTTCCGGGCGCAGCTCTGGAGCCCAGCACCCAGGGAGCCGGGTTCCCAGCCCACCTTGCTCCCTGAGGAAGGCCAGGTGTTTCCTCACCCCACCCCCACCCTGGGCCCTGCCAGGCTGGCCCAGCCACCTCATCTGGCTCCTTTCTGCTTTCAGGATGGGGACAAGACCCAAGGCAGGGGCAGCTGTGGGTGACGCTGGCAAGGGGGCCCCAGCTGCTCCCATCCAGAGCCTCTGTGGGCCCCTTTGCTGCCGCCGCCGACACCCACTGTAACTTATTCCAGATGAGCCAGGAAGACGGGAGCGGCCAGCGCCCTGCTGAGGAAGCTGGGCAGGGGTCACGTGTGGCTCCTGAGCCCTGCCAAGTTCCCAGAGGAGGCGGAGCGGCTCAACCCTGCTCTCAGCGCACATGGTGGACCACCCAGACACACGGTGCCTGCCGAGACGCCCCCTGGACCCGGCACAAGCAAGTCTGCCGAGCTGGAGCCTGTGCCTCGGCAGGTGGCTGGGAGATGCTGAACAAAGCCCAAGCTGTCTCGGCACGTGGGAGGCTGAGGCAGGAGGATCACAAATTCAAGCCCAGCCTGGGCAACTTAGCAAGACCCTATCTCTAATTAGAAAGCAAAGATTTAAACAGGCCCTGGGGATGTAGCTCAGTGTAAAAGCTGTGGGTTCAGCCCAAGTACCACAAAAAAATAAAGAAAAAGGACCAAGCAGACATATACAAGTAGCTGCCAGATTCACATGCAGCCCAGGGCCTCTTTGCCTGGCCCTGACTGCCATCAACCTGCTGCCCTGCACACCAGCTCGGCCCTGGCCCTACACAAAAGTCCAGCTAAACACACCCTGGGCATCTGTGCAAGATGCCCCATAGGCCGAGTCCCCAGCCCGACCCCAAAAGCAGGCATGTGAACTGCGGGGCCCTGGAGGGTCTTCCTCCCACCAGGAACGTCACCAGCACTCTGTCTTGCCCCTTTGACTGTGTCCAGTTCCGAACAGCCACCTCTAGCCACCGAAAGCAGACCTGGTCCTGTGCCCCCACTCACTCCAGGCCAAGGAAGTGGCCTCCAAGGCCCCTGTCCACTCCTAGGTCAGGCCAGGGCAGAGCAGCGGACCTGCCCCAGCCCGCCCCAGGCCTCTGGTCCACACAGCACAGGCCCATGAACGGAATGCACAGCCTTCCTCCGCTCGGGAGCAGTGTGAGCAGGGGCTGCAGCTGCTCTCCCGGGCTAGGACATGGGGCCCAGCCGCCTCGGCAAGGTGCTCATGCACAGAGTACTGCAGAAGGCCTGGCACATAGTCAGCCTGCACAGGAGCCCCGGCCACACCTGGCCCTGCTTTCCCGGTCACTCCTCCTGAGACAGAAGATGCCCCTCCAGACACTGCGGCCTGCTGCTCTCTCACAGGGCCACCCTGGGCCAGACACAGCCCTCTCCAGCCTCAGTTTCCCCATTTGAGCAGAAGGATTGAGACGTGAGCTGTGACATTCACAAAGCAGTGTCACAGCCTGGGGCAGCACTGCCCACGCCCGGCTCCTTCCCATCACAACACTGGGGCCCAGCCTGTGCCCACAGGAGGCAAGCTGGGCAAAACACGCCCACAGCAGCCACAGCGCCCTGAAGAGCCCTCACCCGGACTCTGCTGTGCACGAGCGGGCGCTGCCGGCCCCCAGGCCCCACAGCTCAGCTCTGTTGCTCCAAGGCCTGGACCTCACATTCTCCATGCCTAGTGGGGAGGACCCATAACCAGCTCAACATGCAGAGGGCAGGTCAGCGACATCTGCCAGCCTGAAGTCCCGAAGGATGAGAAATGAAGGGACAGCCAAGGTGACGCCCACTGCCACACGGCCCTCAGGTCACAGCACCACAGGCCGTGCCAGGGCAGTCGGCAGCCCCACTGTGCCCATTAAGAGGCACTAGCATGGCCACTGGCACAGTGTGCAGGAGGGTATGAGGCTATCCTTGCCACGTCGCAATCACTTCCGTCCACCTCAGGCACAGGACACGTGTGGACCTGCAGACTGGGGTGGGCAGCGGTGGTCCAGAGCCTACCAGGGCGGCGCTCAGACAGAAGCCTGACAGGTGTGAAGCTGGGGTTCCCCCAGGGGACACATCTGCCTCCCTAGAAATAGGCAGGAAATGGGGGGGAGCAGATGGCCATGCCTCCCGGCTCACGGGGCTGCCAGGAACAGAGTGATGGGTACCCAGCCATCAGGCTGCAGCCCAGGGATACCCTGCTGAGGGCCTAGCACCTGGCAGAGCAGGGCAGAGAGGGCAGAGGGCAGGAGGTGGGTGCTGGCTCTGTGGACCTGGCAGCACTAGCCCAAATGGAGCTCGGAGCTGCAGATGGCGGGCACTTCTGGCCACAAAGTACGGGGGAGTATGAAGCCACTGAGGACTCAGGCAGGGGCTTCTGCCCCCACCCGGAGAAGCCCATCTCCCCTGAGTCCCACCAGCCTGGGGTGGCCACCTCCGCCAGGAGCCAGCCTCCAAGAGTGGGGCGGGGACCAAGCCCCCAATTGCTGCCCTGTGGCCTCAGGGTCACAGCAGAGCCACGACGGCCAGTGTTGGGGAGTCGGATCTCAGACCAGCCCCTGAAACCAGAGGCCCTGGATCCCGGCCAGCACGGCGTCTAAAGGTGCTCCCACCACTCCTGGGGCAGGTGACAGCTGACGCAGGGTCCTCAGCCCCTTGGCCCCTCAACAAGCATGGCTCATGTGCTGTATCCTTCCACACCTGAGCCACACAGGCCCAAGGGCACATGGGCACAGGGCCCCACCAGCAGGCGGCCCAGGCTGCGTCCCCTGGATGGCAGCACCAAGCTGCCTAGGGCAGGGGTACAAGAGGACAGCAGGAGCCAAACAAGACGTCAGCGTGGACAGCGGGAAAGGGTGCCTTCCCTTTGGGCACAGGGACCTTCCTTCACACACACCAGGAGCACCAAAGCAGGAGCTCCCTGCACACCTCGCCCTGCCTCACGGGCCAGGCAGTGACACCCACTCCCAAAGAAGGACCACCGGAGTTCCTGGAGTTTAATCACAGCCATTAGGCACTGTTCGGCAATTAGGAGACACAAATTACAGCAGGCGGAGCTCATTACCAACAAACGGTGGGCGACGGCGGCGCGCATCCCTGACGGACGGTGCACCGGGCCGGCTTTCAGTCTTCATCGTCACTGGCATCTTCCCTCCACGCTGACAGCCGGTGATGCCCATCCCAACCCCCTGGCAACCCTGGACAGAGGCAGCAGCCCAGACAGTGGCTCCCGACCACTCCCGCCAGGCTGTGGCACCCAGCAGAGCCACCACACAGGCTGGGCAGGGGACACCGGTGTGAACCATGAGACAAAGGGCCAGCAGGAGGACAGCGGGCGCTGTGCACGGAAGGCCTGTCGTGCCGGTGTGGCATGGCCAGGGCAGGCCGTGTCTCGACAGTGTTAAGGAGGATCTCCAAGCTCCCTTCCTGCTCTGAGGTGCAGCAGCCCAGTCAGAGAAAGTTCTAGAATCAGCTCGCTGATGAATGAATTAGCAGGATGGTCACAGCACTGACTTGATGAGTCAGACGGCAGAGCACGTGGGAAAGTCCGGCCTGGCAGCGCATGCTCGGCCAGTGCCCATCAGATAGCACAGGAAGGCAGGGCCTGCCACACCGGCACAGCCACCAAGCCAGGCAGGCACAGAAGGGAGCCCCAGAGGGAGCCCACACACAGCCTGGGGGGCTCCCAGACCCAGCCAGGCAGCACCTGAGCCACCCTGCCCCCGCCTGGGGGCTGCCGAGGCTCCCTGGGGCCGACCCGCTCTCACAGCTACCCCAGCAGTTGGAGTGAGGCCATTCTGTCCAGGACTGTCCAGCCAGAAGTACTCCCCAGCGGCCTCAGGGCACAGACTCGCCACCAGCCAGGGAGACCAGAGGCCAAAGGCCCAATGCCTGCCAGACCAGCTGGGGTGGGGACCCCTGCCTTAAAAAACGTCAGGCCTGGGAGTGGCACGTGGCCACACAGGGGCAGCGGTGCAGCAGCACTGGGCAAGGGGCCTGGCACAGTGGGCACTGCCTACCCATACACCTAACACCAACTCTCCAGAGCTTCCTCCAAAACAGAAGCTTTGGGAAGGGATGGGTGTCACCTGAGGCCACACCACTGGGCAACGCACAGCCAAAATCTGAACCCAGGCCCACGGCTATCTGCAAGGCTTGGAAAGAACAGATCCCAACTGCAAGGTGGGAGCGTGAAGGGCAGCGTGAAAGCTTAGACCCGGGATGAGGGATGGGGCTCCTTCCTGGGCGGCACAGCAGTGTGGCATGGCCAGGGCAGGACCCCACAGACATCACACTCTGGCCCCCCCAGGAGCCCAAGCAGCTCCAGAACCTTCTGCTGCTGGCTCCCACAGGGGAGGAGCCAGCTCGGCCACACCGCAGTGGAGAGGGCAAGGGCACAGCCCACGGGGACACGGCAGGGTTTCCACAACAGACAGGATAGGGCAGGGGGCACACCGCCC
The DNA here is from genome assembly GCA_004026965.1 of Petromus typicus. Taxonomy (NCBI): domain Eukaryota; kingdom Metazoa; phylum Chordata; class Mammalia; order Rodentia; family Petromuridae; genus Petromus; species Petromus typicus. Next base: position 67,636 of record PVIR01002376.1, read on the forward strand.
ACCACCCTCCCCGGCAGGGCTCACATATGCCCTGCCCGCAGCCACACGCAAGGCCCTCCTAATGCCCGGGGTGGCTGCTCACACAGCACTGGGCCTGGACCTTTCTGTGTCAGTCTTCAGAACAAGCCAAGCCCTGTCTGTGCAGAGGGAACCCGCCACCTCTAAGGTCTCCCCTACCAGCCACCTCCCCCTCTAGACAGATGGACACCCAAGAAGGCCCAAGCCATACAGGTAGGCCTTGGCACTGTGGGATGCACCATGTACAGTGCCAGGTCAGGCAGGGCAGGACCAGGTGGACAAGTGACAAGCAGGATGGTGGGGGCCCAGGGTGGGGCTGGGAAACCAGCACAGCTGGTTTCCCCCACAGTGAGAACAGAGGTGCTTCTAACCCGCTCTAGGGCTCTCTGGACCTCTGGCCCCAAGAGAGCCCCTCACGCCTTCCACTCACCCACAGCAGGCCTGAGAGTTTCTCCGGCTGCCACCTGCATGGCCACCCCTCCGCCCGCGCCCACTGTCTCTCCTAGACCTCCCCTGGGCTCCAAGATGGCCGCTGCCTGATCAATACTCCTGGAACTCTGCTGAGGCTCTCCCAAAACAGGCAACGATAGAAATGGGGGTTAGGGACTTCCTGAACCCCTCCATGTGCACTGTGAACTCTCAGTGGATTCGAGCAGGGTCCCCAGGTCTCTCCTGTCCCCTTCTCTTTCCCTGGCCCTTGGGCACATCGGAATCCGACCTTCCCCAGGGCCCAGGACCCTGAACCCAGAACTCTGGTCTCAGCCTTGGCCTTCAGGGCCCTCCCGAATATGAGCCATGCGCCCAGGCAGGCGGGAAGCCCAAGAGGGCAAGGGCTGGAGGGCATGATCCTCTGTGCTCTGGGCTCGCGTCTGGGCCCCGCACACAGCGTATGGAGCCTCTGTCTCTCCTCCAGGCCTTCAAATACATCCCGCCTGGCCTGTTCCCTTCCGCGACCTGCCAGTCACCACCCCTCCAACAAGCCTTCCCTCTGGCTCTGCCCACCCAGCTAAGGAAGCCCAGGACTTGGGTCCCCATATCCCACCAGGACCCCAGCAGACACCACAGGGTCTGTGGCCACTGGCTCACTCCCGCCACACCAGACCCCAAGAGGACGCCGTCTCCACCCTTCACCGGATCCCACTCACCATGTCTTCTGCAGGGTCCTCTGCCTCTTCCCACAGGGTCACCTCGCCCTCTGACCTAGGCTGGCCACACACCGCCCCCGGGGTAGCACAGGTCCCAGGTTATAGAGAGTCAAAGGTTGACAGGCAAGGCCGATAAACGAGTAGGAAGTGGTGGCCCGTGTGCAATGTCGCCTGGGACTCAGGCTGTACCTGAAGGTGGCCCTTTCTGCTAGCTTCCGGTGAGGCCTATGCTAGGTCTGGGCTCTCTGCACAGGACATCCACACCCCACCCTGTGCCTGGACTCACCTGCACCCAGCCCCAGCCCCCCAGAGGGCCACAGTGAGGAAGGGTCTATGGACACCCAGATGTCTCTGACCGCCCCACCACGTCCTCACCAGGCAAACACAGAACCTGAGGCCCAGGAAATGTTTCTACCATGGACAAGTGGCCACAGCTACTCAGAGTGACTGAGGGGGACCCTGAGCACTTCCCCAGGAGCCTGCAAGACAAGGGGTGCACAGCTGGACAGTGAACTCTACCCAGGTCTCTGCTCCTGGTGCCAGAGAGGCCACTCTCTGAGCAGAAGCCAAACCCGTCTGACTGCCCGGGCGCTGCAACACCAGCTACTATCTGCTCATCACGTTTCTCAACCACACAGAGCCTACGATTGCAACAGGGCAGGTCTGCAGACATGAGAAGGAGGCGTGGGCGAGGGCCAGGTGGGCTCGGCTGGCACTGCTTTGTTTTGGTTTGTTTTGTTTCCACCGTGCTGCACCCCGGCCTGTCTAGCCCCATCTCGGGGCCTCCGTGCTTCCTGCGGTGCTGAGCCAGGCACCAGGGCTCTGGGCTGGGAAGGGGCCGGGGCCATCATAGCAGCAGCAGAGCGGGCTGCAGAGCCGGGCAAGGCCCTGCCTGGGAAACCCAGCCTTTCCCAATCGGAGAGGACACGTGCACCCAGCCAGGCTGCTCCATCCCCTGCGCAGCACACCAAGGCCATGAGAAAGCAGGGCAGCCCACCTCCGTGCTCCAGCCTCTTTGTGTGGCCTGAGGACAACTAGTCCGGGAGGCCCTGACCAGGTGTGGCCTGCAGGGACAGCACACAGCCGGTGCCCAGCTGCGCCAACACGGTGGGGACAGGACAGCTCAGAGTGAAGCACTGACCTTGTCGAGGCTCCTGATGGCAGGCCAAACCCACCCATGGCTGCACAGTCCCTGGACACAGCACTGTCACCACCCCACAGGCCAGGGCACCAGGCAGGAGGAGGAGCCTCTGCAAAAGAAGCCCACTCCTCAGACCTACAGACAGGTGGACCCCAGCTCAGGCTGCAGCCACATCCTGGCCGTGTCCCCACTGGGAGGTACTCAGTGACTTTCCACCTCATAAAACCCCAACAAAAGCCAGGCGATGTGGCACAGACCACGAACCCCAGCACCTCTGGAGGCTGAGGCAGGAGGATCCCAGGTTCAAGCTCAACTTCAGCAACTCAATGATCATCTTCTTTTGCTGCAGACAAATGGGCTCAGAAGGGGAAGGGACTTGTCTAAGCTCCCCAGGGCGTCAGTTCCTCTCCCTAACGGAGAGGGCCTGGGAGCAGATGGGAGGGGTGGGCTCCTCCATCCCCACCAGGACACACAGGAAGTGACACAGGTCAAGGGCTGCCCACCCTCCACTCTAGCACCAGGCCTGCCCTCTCTCCCTGTCCACGCCCAAGAGGGAGAACCCAGTAAGAATGGATGGACTGGAAATGACAACTAGCAACCAGTGCCCACAGTGTTGGCCAGGCTCCAGGGGAGACCAGGAGCCACGGGTCTCCCTGCCCTTCTTAGTGACCAAGGGGCAGCCAGGACCCAGCCACTCAGGGAGTCGGGGCCACACTGGGTTCAGACAGACACGGGGACGCCCCCCTGACCCCAGCCAGGGTGGTAGAGGGACTGTGCAGCCTGGACACGGCCTGCTCACATGGCCTCCGGTAAGCCCCTCAGGCCAGGCACCCAGGACTCTAGTCCAGAAGCCCTTGGCACCTCCATCCACACACCTTCCTCCAGACGCCAGGTGGGCACCCACTCCCAGGGAAGCCACAGCACACGGCTATGGGACAGGGACAAGCAATCGGGGCACAGACAGCCACAGTCAAAGAAGTGCAGGGAGGTCTGACCCACTGAGGATGCCAAGGGGCAGCTCAGCCGCCGAGCATGTGTGCCCCACGGGAGACCGGAGGTGCTCTGGGATGGCCTGGCCTGGCCACTAGGAGTCAAGAAGCCCCTTGGTAGTCTTGACAGAGCTTCAGGACAGCCACAGCCAGGCCAATGCCATGGCCGTGGCCTTGAGTGTGTCCACACTTCTGCTCCCAAGACCACACACCTTTACACTCTAAGGCCACTGAGAAGGAGGGGTCAGAGGGGCCGCAGAGATATGAGCTGCAAACGTTACAAGAGAGCCACAAACAGAGCTGAAGGAAGGACAACAGGACATAAGCCACAGGAGATGCCAACCAGTCTGGCCAGGGCAACCTGCAATGCTGACCATCCTGGCTCTGCCCCATGGACATCGCCAATCCATCCTCATACCCCATCACCATAGCCTCGGAAAAGCCCTGACCACCCCGCTGTGCCCTGCAGACATTACCAATCCATCCCCACACCCTCTCTCACGCTAATCTCTGACGATTTTGCTGCTGGTCCAAGCAGCCCCTCAGTCATGGCAGGCACGTGTGCAAGACCACACACCCCACTTCCCCAGGCACAGCCCCTCCTCACTGCAGCAGTGATGAGCCCAGGGCCATGGCTCCCCACAGCACCAGACACTCACCCCAGCCCCACCCCCTGGCACCTCCTTGGCAGCTCCATCATCTACGAGAGGCGTGGACACACACAACAGATGGCATGGCCTCCCCAGGAGATACACTTCCAGACTAAGAATGGGGCAGGTTCCAAAGGCACCAGGATGTCCTCCCCCTGCCCCAAGGCCTGGCATCACCCTGTAGAAGGATGGTACCCACAACAACCCAAAAGTCACTCTGAGGTCCAGCTGGGCACTTGGGCACAAAGGGGCAGACACCTGCAGGTTCGGAAAGTGCACCCTCCTTCATATGCGCACAGGCAGACACGGCCCAGGCACCCAGAGCCTCTCCACCGAGCTGGCCCGAGGCCTGCCCCACTCGGGGCCAGGAGATCCCACTTTGGAGAGATCTAGGAGCAGAAGCCCAGCAGCCCTTCAAATCCATTTCAGAAAACGAGCTCATCTCCCTCCCAGCTGAGCCCAGCTTGCGCTTCCCTCTGGTTTCAAAATCTAAAACTTGGTCTCGTCTCCAGCCTCCCAGGTCTAGAAAGGCCTGCACCCCAACTGTCCAGACACAGACAGGGTCCCAGGGCTACTCACCCCCACCCATACCAGGGCCCAGCCAGGAGAAGCCCAACTGGCATCAGCACCTATCTTTCTGGGTGGGCACCAGGAGGCAGGCAGAGGGTCCCCAGGGCAGAAAGGGCCAGAGAAAAGCCCTGGCCAGAGGCTTGTTTTTCCACCGAGGAAGGCGGGGGACAGCCCACATTACACAACGCACCTCTGGCTGACTCAGTTCCCTCCACTGTCCCAGAGAGACCCTGACGACCCCAGACGAGGCTGGCTGCCTCTGGCTCTCACCAGCTGCGCCAGACACGCAGTGGCCTGGATGTGGCCAGAGGGCCACTGCAGCAGGCCCCACGGTCTGAGCCTCGCGCTGAGGTCGCACAGCAGTCCCAGCTCCCCGCAGCACCGACAGCACTGGCCCTGCAGGCTTCCATCTCAGTGGGTCACACGCTTCCCCGGGGAAGCTGACACCACAAGACAAGGCCTGACCTGGGGGCTGCAGGACACGAGCCGGGCACACTGCGAGCCCCACCCAAGCACAGTGAGCGCCGGACCAGCAGCTGAGGCCGGTGGTCAGGACCCGCAACCCTGCAGTTTACTGCCACTCTGCCCGCTGCTGGGCAGCGGTGAGATGGGGAGGACGGGGCCATGTGGAGCCCTGGAGTGGGGGGCCAGGGCCAGCTCCTCCCTCAACTGTCCCGCCACCCCCCAAAGCCACAGCCCGCCCTCCCTCGAGCCCAGAAGGGCTCCCTTTCTGCACCCCGGCCCCTGTGCCGCAAGCCGCTGGGCGACCCGCTCCCTCCCATGGTGCTGCAGGGCCGTGTCTCCCTGACCAACAGAGAGGCGCCAGGCCCCCTGCCCCAGCACACTGTCGTGCACACGCACACACGCACACGCGAACATACACATCCCGCTAGAGCTGCACCACAGCAAGGCCACCATCACCCACCCAAGGCCCGTTCCCACCCAGACAAAGCCCCGCGCCACACCATGCACCTCTCATCCCGACGGTTAAAAATTCATTCACGACAGCAGAGTGGTTATTACGCCTCGGCCTTAATTAAAGAGGGCCGCAGAACGACATTTTAAACAGCAATGTCATTTTCTAATTGACACGGCTCCATTATCGAGAAAAATACGCGTGCTGGCCAGCCCCTCCTCCACCCTCCCGGAGGAGGGCCAGGGACGTGGGGCTTCAATTTTTAATCTGCTGATGAAATATTCACGGGCTGGGGAAGGATTGCATTTCCTGAGGTGCAGGATCATTGCCCCCTTCCGGGGCTCCCATGCCGGGAAGCACCACGTTCGGGGCACTAGAATCACAGCAGTGTGAAGAACGGGACCCGTGTGGGCAGAGCCAGAGACCAGCCTGCCTCAGCCACCCACTGTGCCCACTGCTGGTACAGGGTCCTCAAGGTGACCCCGGCCACATTTTCCCACACCAGGATCCTGTGGCCCAGGACACGGGCACCACCCAGGCCCCCCGATATCCCTGGAGAAATCGGGCCCCAACATGGTAATTCCTAAAGCACGGTGCCCAGAGGGCCTGGCCCCCTATGCCAACACCTCCCAACTTTCATCATACTGTCTCTAGATTATACGCACTTGGCAGGGAGCAGAGTACAACGCTCCCATCTAACAGGAGGGGAGACTGAGGCAGAGAGGGGGAAGCTCTGCCCCCCACAACATGAGGAACACAGCCCCAGTAAGTGTGTGTGTGTGACACGGTCCCAGCCACCACGCTGAGCAGCGCTGAGGGCACAGCTTGCCCAAGGCAGAGCCAGAGGCCCATCCATAGGAGCGTGGCCTCCCTAGTAGGACCAGCTAGCTGGGTATGGGCAGAGCAAGAGGAAATGCACAGCCCCCACATGGCCTTAGAAGCAAGACACTGGTCAGAAATCACATGGTTTGGCACGGGGGCGCGAGGAGCCTGGCAGATGTATGGCTGCCTGGCACCGATCTCTGGGCCGTGACCCGTGAGACAGGGCACCACCTTCCCTCTACTGCTGCAGAACTGAAGCGCAGAGGCCTCTGAGATCCCACCCCAGGGTTCCTTCCACACAGCCCCCGCCCCACAGGGCACCTGTGACGCTGGCCAGCTGTCCAGCAGCCCTGGACAGGCCACTCCTTCCAGACACACAATCAGCACAGCATCTCCCATGCTGGGAGCAGAAATACCTGCTCTGCCCACTCTGGCAGCCGGCCCGTGCAGATGCCACCTAGCAACAGGCTCAGCACCAGGGGTCGGGCACAGAGCTGCCCTTCAAAGGGCACGCGCATCATGTGAGACAGGTTGGCAATGTACAGGGACACAGCCCAAAGTGGGGTCTCTAGATGCCACCTGCTCATGGGGTCCCAGAAGCAAGCTGCCCGCAGAGCTCACACCCCCATGCCCCTCCTGCCACACGGCGAGGAAGGCAGCAGCCTAGGACAGGGCAGGCTGAGCTCAGCTGAGACAGTCCAGCACACCCAGCCACACCCCAAGGGCAGATCACAGCCCGACCCCTCAGAGCTGTGGCGGGAGAAGAGCCACCACCCAGACAGAGCCAGGTGTCAGAAGCCGCGGTGACCGCTCTGAGCCCACAGACTGCACCAGTGAGCACCATGCTCACCCGCAAGGTCCTGGTCAGCTTCTCCAGGTGTCCCTCCACAATGTCCTGATCCCAGCCCGACTCCCAGACCCGCCTCCGGTGAGGTGCACCAGACCCGAGAATGCCCAGTCCACTGATCCCCCCCTGCTGTTCTCCTGACCCCTGGACAGCCTTATGCTGCATCCTCACTCATGCCCCCACTGCTGGCAGTGCCACGCAAGCCCAAACTCTCCACTCACTCAGAACTGAGCTTCCCAAGCCTCCCACCTCAGGACCTTTGCACGAGCTGCTGGCTGAGCCCTGAGGATTCCCCTTCATCTCCGACAGGCTGCTCCTTCTCATCCATGGCCTTAGCCCCATGTCGCCCTTGGGGAGTCTTTCTCTGGCCACCGTGGCCAGGGACCATCCACATACCTACCTTGGTCACAGCCATCATCAGCATGATCCTCAGGCCGTCCTAGCACCAGCCTGCTCCTATAGGCGGTCAAGGACTACTGGCGCTGACCAGCCCAGGCCCGCTCCACAGATGCCCCTCTCCAGCTGCCCATGGGGCAGAAGGGCACGCCCTGCCCTTCAGGATCTGGCCTCCTGGGCAGCAGAGGAGCTGGCCCACTCAGGACACAGAGACAAAGGCAGGCTGACCACCGAGCGCCCGCAATTAATCTCGGTCAACACCACAGCGGTGCGTGTCGTCTGCCCGGTGATTTACATTTTTATTAAATCACACGGGAAAATTAGAAACATTATTACTTCCCTGAGCTCCTTAACCCTTTCTCTCCCCACTACTCCATGCTGCCCCAGGGTGACCACCACCCACACGTCACCTCCTCGGTGGTGCCCAGGGTGTGGTGCAGAGTTGCAGGTGGAACTCACGCCCCCAGGGGTCCAGCAGGCGCCCAGCTGTGTCAGGAGAGCCCAGCAGAGGCTGGGCAAAGGGCTCCCAGTTGTCCCCCCGACACCCACCACGGCAGAGGCCTCCAGCACAGCCCGGGCAGACGCAGTGAGGCAGGCGGGGCAGATGCCCAGCCGGGCTCGGCCAGTGTGAGCCCAGCGTGCACCCACACTTCCTCCACAGATGCCCCCGAGGTGACCCCAGGAAACAGAACAGAGCCCCAGGTCCAGACCAAGCGGTGGGACAGGCCAGAGACAACGGGGCTGGGCCAGGTCTCACAGGTACGGCAGGGGCAGAGGCAACAGTGCCCCATGGGGGTGACTGCTGTGTCCAGGAGTCTGGGGAGGACGCAGGGAGGGGCAGCCACCACGAAGGGGCCACAGGGAAGCAGAGGTGAGCAGGGCCACGTGAGAGCGCCGGCCCCTGTGGCTGAGGGCTCCGGGGGAAGGCGGAAGGAGGCCAAGGGCACAGGAGGAGCGAAGGTGGAGGCCCGGGGTCCTCGTGCCAGCCCGAAGGTCAAAGCACAGCCAGGTGAAGGCACGCGTCCCCGGGAGCAGCGTCCGCACACCCGGGTCACCACTGTCCCGTGTGAGACGCCGGCTCCGTGCTCCTCCCACCGGGAGCTGACCCACATTTCACCATGAATGAACCGGCCGTAGAGGAGCCACTAACGACTTCCGAGTCCCAGTGAGCACCGAGCACTCTGCCTTGTCTCCAGGGGCCAGGGGCACGGTGGTGACGCCACCTGCCCGTACTCCCCACGGGTGCCCAGCCCTCCCCATCCTGTCTCATACAGTGGCCCCAGGAGACCAAGGTGACAATCAGACACAGATCTGGGCAGGGACAGAGGCCAGGCAGCACTGCTGTGGGGGAGCCACATCCACAGGCTGTGGCCCCGCCTGACACAGGCACAGAGGGGCCCCACGCAGGGGCTGGCCACATGCCTGGCCAAAGACCCCAAGGGGACACCGAGCCCACTCCAGCTCTGACGGCCCCACGAAGCAGGACACTGGCTTCCGCAGAGGGACAGTTCTCACACTGCACCCAGCAGCCCAGGCATCGCGGGGCCTGTCACACTCATTGGAGTCTCAGGAATGAGGTCTGCTGTCCACACAGCAGCTCCCAGCTGGGCCTTGGATTCCAACCCCAACTCAGTTTCGGGCCCCTCTGCCTGGGGAGGCTTGGCTACACCACTTGGAGGGCAGAAAGCATCAGCCTCTACCAACTCTGTACCCACTGCCAGTGCTACCAGTCCAACCAGCATGGACTCCAGGAAGCACAGCATGCAAAGAGCTACAGGGACCTGACCCAGGCAGGCTTCCTGGAAGAGGGGGCATCCAGCAGACACCCCGGGAATGGGAGACGGACGTGCCAGGAAGCACCACCAGGAAGTCTACAGGGTCCACCCACCCCACCCCACTGGGAGCCCCCGGACAAAAACCACGGCTCCACACCCACCTCCAGGATCAAAATCTGGGCCCAAGGTAGATGCCTAGAGTCAGAGTTTCATCGAACCTCTGGCTTCCCCCACCGCTGAGTCAGGCACGGGGCGGACCCCAATCACAGTCCCTTCCGGTGGGCATCAATGGCAGGAAGCTGACCCCCGAGAAGACAGTGCAAGCAGCCACAGCACCAGCCCCCCTCCTTCCCCTAGAACAGCCCCACCTGCTAATGCTGGCAGGAGCTGGGGAAAATGAGGCTCAGGCAGCTGAAGGTGTGGACTGCCCACAGTCTGGAACCCCAGTGACCCACGTGACAATATGCCTCCATAGCACGGCAAGGACATGGGCGCTGAGTCCCAGGTCAAGAATGGGAGTGGAAGGCCGGGGAGTTAGCTCAGTGGTTCCGGCGCCTGTCTTGCAAGTGCAAGAACCAAGGTTCGATCCGGTAACCACATACCATACTGGGTGTGGAGACTCACCCCAGCAGCAACCAGTACCACATACCACAGTGCCGGGCGTGGTGGCTCACGCCTGTAATCCCAGCACTCGGGAGGCAGAGGCAGGAGGACTGCTGTGATGTGAGTTGGAGGCTGAGCTCAGGGCCAGCCTGAGACCCTGTCTCCAAAAAACCTTAAAAAAAAAAAAAGAATGGGAGTGGAAGGGCAGGGATGGAGAGCAGGTGCCCGCCGGGGGATGCAGAGGGGTGTGGCACACAGGGACAGTTAGGGCAAGCACAGGAAGGGTCCCCACGGAGAGGTCGCTGCACTCCACTGGGAGGGCGGCAGGGCATCGTGGACATCACATCTGCTGAGCCAGCCCTGCCACACCCTGACTTTGGGGAAGAAGCACCCTGCCCCGCTGGGAGAAGGCTGCATGCTGGGGGAGGCTGGCTCCAAGGCTGGGGTGCAGAGCAGAGTGGCGTGCACACTGAAGAGGCCAAGGTGGGGAGGGCTCCAGCCAAGTGTCAGCCGGCTCTGCACACAGCCCCTGTGGGGTCCCGGCTGACTGTCCCTGTTTCCATTCTGCAAAACACATGCTCGGGCCCCTCGCACACAGCACTGACTGGGGCCTCAAGCCTCCACTCACCTCTCTAAGCCTGGCCTTTCCCCACGAACGTGGCGACCACCCTCATGAACCCCACTGGCCAGACCTCTGCCCAACATTCACTCAGCGGGGTGTCCTCCAGCCTGGCTGGGGTCTCCGCGTCCCCCAAGGGCAGCCCCAGGGACCAGTGCTCAGACAGCCCCACCCCAGGATGGGCACAGCGATCCCTGGCAGGGTTGGGCCAGGTCCTAACAAGCCAGAGCCCGCCCTGCCCCTCCACACCCTGCCCAGACAGGTCCAATCGGGCACACTGCCTATTTATTCACCCAAAGTCCACGTCCCGCCCCACCCAGCCCAACACCTCCCGCAACAACCAAAGGGGTGTGTGGGGAAACTGAGTCACATATCAAGGCACACCCCCACCTACTGCTGTACACAGCCACTCCCAGAGACAGAAAGGGGCTACCTGGAAGAGCCTGGGGTGGCATGGGCTCCCAGCCCACGCGAGGCAGCCAGGCCGCTGCACTGTCCCTGCCCCGTGGTCACCGGCACCCCCCACCCCGAGGTCCCAGGCCAGCCAGGAAGCTGAGTGGAGACGGGAGGGCGGCGGCCTATCTCGCCCTGAGTTGCTAAAAAGAGCCAACGGGGAAGTAAAAATAGGAAATAAAAATAAAATTGCTCCGGCCAGCACTGGTTGTTTGTGTAGGAAACAAGGCATCTCCCGCCTAGCAGGACAGCCGCAACGCCGGCCCTCCCGGGCGAAGAGCATCCCCACCCAACCGCCCAGGACGCACGCCAGCCAGGCTCCCAGAACCTGCACAGGGAGAATCCCGGACAGGAGTCCAAGGTCGAGGGTTCGAATCTGACCTCCTCGTACATAGCCGCGTCACAGGCTCCCGCCGCCCCTGCTTCCGTTCCTCTAGGGCCACTGTTCGCACACGCACACCACCCCAGGCGGGCAGCCAGGGACAGGCGGGCTGCACCCAGAGTTCAGAGTAAGGACCCCAGTTTCCTCAGCCGCACAATCAGAGGAAGCCTTCCTTCCTCTCCTTTCCGGTTAGGCCTTTCCAGGTTCACACCAGGCTCGCTTGCACTAACGTGTGCGTGACTGACTCGGCCTCGGGATCAGACTGGCTCCTGTGCCACCCAGGCCCCAGCCGGCACCCGCCTCACACTATCTCCCAGGTCAAGTGGCGTGCCACCACAGGCTCGGGCAGCCAGGCAGCCGCAGCCAGCACTCCCTGGTCAGCCGGGCTTGCCTGGCACCTGAGCAGGGGACAGGGTAACGCCCGCCACGGTCTGTGCCAGGGACAGCGGGATGCAGCCCCGGGAGCCCCAGGAGTCCTGCTACCGGGGCTGCTGTCCAGTGGCCCAGCCCCTCCCTGGGAATTGGTCCTGCCTGGATGGGAACTCTTCTGGGAACAGCAGCTCACATGTGGATGGTGAGCACGACCCACACCAGGTGCAGACACAGGGACACTCACATGCAGACCCCACACAGACCTGCAGGCTTACATGTGCACACAGCTCACGTACAGAATTTACACACGTGCACACTGGCTCTGCTCCTGGCTGCGTGTACACAGGAGCCAGCCTGAGACTGTGCCCTGCGTTGCGGCTCCAGATCCCAGAGGAGTTCTGGACCAAGGCCGATGGGAAGGGTGAGAGCCTGCCGCACAGTCCCAGCTGTGCTGCCCCGTGGGCTGAGGGCGCTGATCCCTCAGGGGGCAAGGAGCACATGACGGGGTCCCCCGACAAGGCACCGACAGGCACAGGAACCTCAAGGGGAGCTCTGCAGGCCAGCAAGCCAGGTACCACAGTCCCCAGGTCCCTGCTGCTGGGGGCTACTGGATGCCAAGCACAGAGGCCACCGTGGGAGGCAGACAATGGTGGTGACACAATGACAGCGCTGTTCTCAGGAAGGCAGCCAGGGAAACCCAAAGGGGTGTGTGGCAGGAAGGGCTGCAGGCCAAGAGGGCAGAAGGGTCGGCAAGGAAGGAGGCCGCGCGGGGCATCGCAGAAGCCCTGCAGGACTGAAGAGCTCAGGACCCCCGAGACCCAAGGACCCCAGGGTTCCCTGCCCCCCCAGCTGAGCAGGTGCAGGGTCACTGCCACATCCAAAGGGCTGGTCGATAACAAGCCTTGTGGCTTATCAGCCCTGTCCAGGCTGTGTGGCCTCAAGAGTCATCCCCTCCCCCACACCACCCGCCGCCCAGCCCGGCCAGTGCGGGAGACGCAATAACCGTCCACCAGCAGATAAATCCTGGCTGTGGACAACAGGCGGGAAGGCCGCTGACACCCAGGCTGCCGTCCACAGCTGTGGCAGACGCATGCCTCTCCCAAGCCCTTCAGCTCGGCAGTGACCTTGCCCATGACCCTGTGACCTGATGTTGGCCAGGGTCAGAAGGACCAGGAACCATCTGGGCTGGAGCTGGACCACGCTGGGCCTGAAGAGGCCCGTGTCACATCTCTCTGCAACCTCGTCATGATGGAGGGTCACACCTGTCCCCCATCACAGGCAGAGGGAGAATGGCGATGGCGCAGGTGGGGAGGCTGAGACACACCTCTCCTGGGAATCGCCCTGGGGACCAGGCTCCAGGCAAGGCCACCTCCTGAAGTCCCAGAGCCTCTCAGAATAAGGAGAGGAGGCGACATCCCACAGCACAGGAGTCTGACTCCATCTCTGCACCAGTCAGCTGTGGCTGCCCCGCCCAACACGACATTCCTGTGCCCCCACTGGGTCCTGCAGCAGGGACAGCTTTGTGCCCCTCAGCTGCTGCACTGGGGCCGAGGTCCACGTCTACAAGGGAACGCACTGGCCACTGGGAAGTAAGCAGACAGGAGAGGTGGGCAGCCCGTTCTGGCACCTGGTGTAGGGCCAGAAGGGGCCCTTTACCGGGACCTCCACCAGTGAGTGCAGCCACGTGCCCCCCACTCCCATCCCCACTAGGCCACAAACCAAGCCCCCGGGCCCAGGCCCCACGATGGCTCCCGCTCCACCCCTGTAGAAGACCCAGGGCCCTCTGACCCCACTGCCCTCTGTTGTATCACCTCCAGTCATCCCTGCCCCTGCCACCCTCCGCAGTCTCACGTCCCTCTGCCGCTGCTGACCCTCATTTCCCACTGGCCTAGAGCTTGCAGGCAGCAATGGACAGAGGTCCCCACGAGACAGGCAACCTGGTGCCCAGCACTCAAGCCTGCTCTTCGGACATCACTGTGGAGGCACAGTGAGCCCCGGGGAGAGGTGTTCTGTGGTCCGAGACACAGGTGGCGGCAGCAGAAGCTGCGCCCTGGGAGCCTCCGATTCCCCACAAACTCCTACACCTCCTTCATGACCCAACTCGCAAGGCCCAACCCACCACACGCCCCTGGGTCATCCACCCGACTGGGGGCAGAGGTGCCATGGCTGTGCACCCCAAGCCACTAGAGGTGACTAGGGGCCACAGGCTCTGCCACCCATCACCACTCTGTCCCACCCATTTCCCTGCCCTGAGGAACGGCTCAGCCCAGTTTACAAACAAGACAACTGAGGCACAGAGGGTCTGGCCCAGGCTACCGACCTGCCTGGCACCACCCTCTCCTCCCGCCTGCTAGGCCAGCCCGAACCAGGCAAGTGGGGACAGCAGATGACAGGCGGGCAGAGGCAGAGGTGGTCAGCCCTGACCCTCGGCCGTGTGACGCCCACAGCCCAGCCACTTTCACAAGGGGGCAGCAGCAGGAGCACCCGCCACACGGGGTGAGCTGGCCACGGGCCCGGAGCGCAGGACTCCGTGCGGCCAGTCTGTGTGGACAGCCTCAGCCCAAGTGGGTTCTGATCCGGAGGGCGGCGAGCGGGAACCGGCTGAGAGTGTCAACTCATCCAACAAACATGCCAGGCCTCGGAGCGCCTGGCACTGCGGATTCGGCAGCCAACAAGAGCTACGGGCCGACTCTCCGGGGCCAGGCGAGACTGAGAAAAACCCTGGGCCTTGGAGAGCCGTGTGCCCGGAGGCACCTGAGGAGGCTCCTGGCTCCCCGGGCTAATCTCTGCCCTCCGCCCAGAGACCACTGCCCTCAGCCTCTCCGGGTTCCAGGCCCCGACACTGGGGCCTCGTGTTGCCAAGGAGACAAGCAGAGGTGACGGCGGCCTGCCCCCTCACCGGCCTTGGATGGCCTGGCACCAGTGACCACACCGCCTCTGCCTCCTCCTCCTCAACCTTGATCCCGAGGAGAAAGTCCACGAGCAGGGGTGTGGTGGGTGGGGGCGGCCCGCCACCTCCCGCGGACTCTGTTCCCAGTCAGAGCCGCTCTGCTCCATGCGGCACAGAGGGACGGGGTCGCTGCAGGCAGCACAGGGGTCCTGAGTTGTCCCCACCACGGGGACAGAGACGTTGGGATGTGGGTGCAAGTGGCACAGGAAAGGCTCACACACCCCGGAGCCAGTGCTATGCTGCGCTGGCAGTCACGTGCAGCACCCAGCAAGGACAGGTCATTGGGCCAATAGGGACCAGCTCGGAGGGCTGCCTATAGCCAGCCTGGGGGCTGAGGACACCACGTCACAGCCAGGCTTTGCCCAGGCTGGACTCCTTAGGCTAATTATTTCCAAATCAGCGGCCACAACCCCGCTCACAGCCCCTACATGGGCACAGACCTACAACTCAGCTGACAAGGGCAAGACAAGGAACTCGGCCACACAGAGGGTCCTTCCAGTACCCTTCCTCACAGTGAGCTGGGCCATAGCTCCCCGGCGTGCGTCCGCCCTCCTCTGCTGTGATTCCACAGCCGCACACCAAAGTCCTGCACAGCCTTCAGAATCCAGCTTCCCTGGACAGTTTGCAGGCCTGGGGATGTGAACTGGCCGCAAAGCCCTGAGTCTGAGCGGGCACTTGCCCATAGTTGGCACAACTCTTACCAACACTAAGTGCTAGACAGGAGGAAGCCAGGGAGGGAGGGGGGCTGGTGGTTGAGGAGGGAGAGGCCGAGGGGCCACCTGACCCTGGATGTCGGCCTGGCTTCTGTGCTAAGAGGACCCGGGGGAGCAGATCAGCCCTCCCTGCTTTCCTCTTAAAGCTGCTATTGCTGCCATACACACTCCTCCCCTCACAGCTGGGCCACGGTCCCATGCGGGCCTGCACCCCGCCACCAGATCAGAGTTCAAGGCTTTTGGTACCCCGCGAACCCAGCCTCACTCCCATCCCCCTTCGCTGAAGAAGGGGACAAAGCCGTTTCCAAAGAGCTGGTACATAACTATGTGGTCCAGTAGAGGCCACCAGCCCATTCCAACGGAATGACAGGTGACAGGAGGAAGAGACAGGGATCTTGGGCTACTGGGGACACCAGGGCAACAGAGGCCAGAGAGGCACAGGGCCTGCCAGGGCCACACAGGGGCAGGTCTGAGGGAGCCCAGGCCCCCAGCCCAATCTGCTCTTCAGGGACTGTGGCTCTCAACCCCTACCGAAGGACCGGGGCCCAGGAGACGCCCACACCTGAGGGCAGCCACAGCACACACTCAGGGCGCACCCCGAGGTGCTGGGGACAAAGCTGGGTCACAAGAGGCTGTTTGGGGCAGCAGTTCCCAAACTTCCTGGCCTCAGGGACAAGTTCTGGAGAAGACAACTTTCCCGCAGATGGGCATCGTAGGGCTGCGAATCTAGGTAACTCCAGGCTCACTGTGCCCACTCTCTGTGCCCACAGGCCACCTCCATCTGCAGCTCAGGAGCATCCACCAAGAAAGGCCAGCTGGCAGACTGCTCAGCACCTGGGCCTCTGGCTGCCCACACGGTCCCAGGCACACACAGTCAGTGCACAGCCCTGTTCGGGGGCTCAGACAGCCACGAGGCCAGTCACTTGGGCACCAGGCCTGAGCATACGTCTACCTCGGGAATACTGATGGAAACTGCAGGGCCTCGCCAGGCCCTGCCCACAGGACACCTCAGGAATAGGCCCGTGGGGTCAGCGGCCAGCAGGCGGAACCACCTGCTACGCAACCCACTAGGTGTGGCCCTGCCGCCCTGAAAACCTCAAGCTGCAGCAGGCATCGATGCACCAGGTCGATGGCAGGACTGGAACCCGGGCATCCTGGCACCGAGTCCCAAACTGTGGCCGACAGTGGTGCACAGGAAGGGGGATGCCAGGAGTGGCAGGTGTGTCTGGCAGGAGGACAGACCGCCTGCACAGTGGCAGGGAGGACAGACCACGGCCCAAGGGTCCCACTGAGCCGGGTCTGGGCCGGGCACCATCAGGAGCTGCAAGCACAAGTCTCCAGCCACCTGGGCTGTCACCACCTGACCTCTGCCCGGGGCCAACACGGACACTTAAGCTAAATTGGTCAATTATGGAATACTTAGATCCCTCCCGGGCTTCCCAGCCGCCCCGCGTTCTGGGCCGCAGCACCAGGAAGCAGTTGAATCAGTAACTCTCATTACAGCCCCGCGCAGCACTGGCCGGCTTTGAACTCCGCGGGGTTTATCCGTGGCGGCTGCAGAGTTTACACACTCTTGGCCCTGACCCAACTCACTCCCCCTCCCTCTGGGCTGGAGAAGCTATGCTCCGCACAGCTCAGCCTCTGGGCCACCCACTGCCACAGGACACAGGTGGGAAACCAAGGCCTAGCCAGACTGGCCAACAGAGGTGCCAGGGCATGGCAGGCTCTGGGCCACCCCCGCCAGCTGAGCCTCAGACCTGGGGCTCCCCTAGTGCCCCTGGTCCAGCTGACAGCAGCTCTAGGGAAGCCCAGGAATGGGACACAATTAAGGGAAGCTGGAGCTCGGGCAGAGAGGACCCCTCACAGCAGTGACCCCTTCTTTGGAGACCCTCGTGGCTGCTCCCACAAGGGTAGCAGCATCCCATTCCCTGAACCCAAAGTCCAGTCTCCACCATGTCCCTCAGGCCATGCTTGGTCTCACGCGACCCTGTCCTCACAGACAGCCTGCCCTCAACTCATACCCCAAGCGTAGCAGGGGCAGCCGTGGCAGGACAAGGGTGGACAGAGCCTCACAGAGCCCCTCCTGCCTCCTTGCAAGTCTAGGGTTCAACTCTAGCTGAGCAAGTCACCCGCCCATGACACCTGACGGGCCACCCTCCATGTCCCCGGCGCTCTAGTCCCCACCCACCTGCTGCACCTCCCCTCTCCATCAAAGCACACTCCAGAAGGTGACAGGAAGCTGCATTCTCTGTCACCCCTGTCCAGAGGCACAGGACCAGGCCCATCAGGCACA
The DNA here is from genome assembly GCA_004026965.1 of Petromus typicus. Taxonomy (NCBI): domain Eukaryota; kingdom Metazoa; phylum Chordata; class Mammalia; order Rodentia; family Petromuridae; genus Petromus; species Petromus typicus. The sequence continues at coordinate 85,290 of PVIR01002376.1, forward strand.
GATGCCCTGAGCCATGTGAGGGTGGATCAGCCTGGGTCCCCCCAGCAAAGGCTGTCACTTTGTCCAGTCATACAAGGCACACAAGGGGAAGGGGGTACAGGTGACCGGGCCCCAGCCCTGCCCCAGGGTAGCTGGTCGCTCAGTCCCCTCCCCCAGGTTCCTCTGCTCTATCCCAGCAGCACAGGGGCCACCAGTCACCATCCGCAGGTGTTGACCCCGGCTGCTGTCAGACCCTGGAGTGGTGGCCAGGCTCTCTGCTCCCGACAGGCTATGGTCCCCGGTCAGGGGCCAGAACTGTCACCGTGAGACCTCAGCCCCTATGGATGCCCCATAGGACAAGAGACCACCATGAGGATCCAGGGACTCAAAACAGGCCGGCCAGAAGGCAGAGGATGCTAACTGGAAGGGGACAGGAGAGCTTGGGGGACAGGCCCTAGCCAGGCACAGAGGAGGATGGGGAGCCCAGGGACCAGCACGGAGAGCCGCTGAGGGCTGCGCCTGGGCCAGCGCATCCCTTAGAAACCTCAGGGACCCAAACAAGTCAAGGGGACTTCGAAGCAGCCGCTGGAACCCCAGTATCCTGGAGGCGGCCACTCCCTGGCCCCTGCACAGGGACAAGGGACACAGGCCAGCCCCTGGCAGAATGGCAGGCAGGGCCAGGGTAGCAGCATGGGTGTGCGTGTGAGTGCGTCTGCGAGCACACCAGGCCCAGCGCACATGTGCGTACCCTCGCCCCCCACACGGCCCGGCCGATTTTATTTAGCTGCTTTCTGCTCCATTTCACGCTCGTTCAGCTGCTGAGCTAGACAATTGCTTTGTAACTCTAGGGTGCAATTTCCCTGTCTGTGAGGCGCCAGGGCACGACTGCTCTGAACATCTCGCACAGGCTCGGGTGGGTGTGCAAACACGTGGGCCCTCGCCCACCCCACGCCTGGAGCCAGACGGGGTCCCTACAGCACGGCTGGGCCGGCCCAGGCCAGAGCTGCATCTCCCCTGTGTCTGGTCCCACCCCGGCAGCCTGGCCCCACCTGACCCCGGCCTCACCTCTGGGAAGGGTGAGACGCAGGCCAGGAACAGCACGAGCTCGAGGAGTTTCCCAGCCAGCCTGCGGCTGACCAGGCTGCCTGCGCACCTTGGAGGTGCAAGGAGCACATCTGTTTCCTAGACAAGACCGCCAGGCGGCCCTTCCGGCCTGCCCTTCCTTCAGCCCCTCCATGGCCTCATGGCCTACACCTCATGACACAGGTGACCTCGCATGGACACCAGCACGCACTAACCCCAGTGCAGAAATGGAGCTCCTGAGGGGCTGGACCACTGCCCCACCCCTGGCCTGGCACACGGCCACTTCCCAAAGAGCTGGGCCAGCCCAAGTGACGCCTCCAGGCCCAGGCCTACAAACTCCAGCCCGGTAGAGCTGGGAAAGAGGGCAGGTCTTGGCTTGCTCTGGCCCCGAGCCAGGTAGGCCCCTGCCCTGCAGCATGTGGACAGCAGGGCCAGGCCTGGGGCTTCAACTCCACAGAACTGGGCTTTGCTGACCCTCAAGCCCACAGCCATGAGCACCCCAACAGTGGCTACCCCCATCCTGCCCACAAAGGCAGGTCCAGGCGGCCCCAGCTGGCAGGGGAGGAGCTTGGGAGCTTTCGTCCCATCCCCATGGCACCTCCCCAGCGCTGGCATGTGGCCCCTGTGGACCTCACCTCCCCTAGGGGGAGGGCAGTCCCCGGGACGAGGGCCCACTCTGTACCCTCACAGTAGGACAGCTTCTCCACAGGGAAGTGAAGACCACCAACTGCAAGCGTCTCCAGGGCAGAGTGGCCGGGACAGGCTCACAGGCAGGGCCTCCCGGAGGAGGTGGCAGGCCCAGCGCAGCCCTGAAGGACAGGCGCAGCTGGAGGGGCCCGTGCCCTACACAGCAGCAACCAAGCCCCGCAGCCCGGGCTGTGTGAGGGGCTCCCCTCCCTACACGGATGGGGGGGGAAGGTGGTGGGCCACACACAAGTGTGCAGGCCAGCAAGGCCACAGCCACCATCAGCCAGCATCTGTGGGCCATTTTTCTCACCCTAACACTTTCCAGTCAACAAACACAGCCCCTCCAGAGTTCACCAAAACAACCGTCCCAGTCGTCAGTGCCCGGGCCTAGCCGTGAACTGCCTCGTCAAGCCAGAGCTGGACTCCAAGCCCAGCCTCCTGAGTCACGTGACCCTGTTATTTCGGGAGGCCCCGGAATGTGCTCTATTCTGGGTCCCACAGGCTCAGATGTTACCAGAAGCCCCTCACCCAGCTCCCAACGCAGCCGGGTCCCAGGGAACCCACCGGAGGGGGTTTGGGGCCCCGTGGAGATTTGTTCCTAATGGGTCAGTGGAAGCACAGAGGGTCCGACGTGGCCTGGGACCTTTGGACTGTACAGGCTCGGCCTTTGGGTCCCACTGTCCTGGCCGAGCCCAGCCCAGGCCTCCTGCCCGACAGGCGTGGAGCAAGGCCAGCCCTGGGCAGCAGGGCCAGGAAGCAGGGCCTGCCTTAGGCGAATTCCCCACCTCTCTTCTCTTCCCAGTCAGTCCCATACCACTCGGCCCCCGGGCAGCCACTGGGAGATGAGAGACTCCTGGGCCCACTGAGCCCCACAGAAGGGCATGCTGGGAGGAGGAAGCCCTGTCCTGTGGACCCTCGAAAGTGGCCAGGCGGCTCAAAGAGGCTGTCCCGCCTTCCCACTAGTCCCAGATCTGCTGCAGGCAGCCAGCCAGCCCCTGGAAGAGCCAGGCCCTCCAATGCTCACCCCTACAAGGGATTAGGCTGTGTTGACAAAAGGGCTTAGGCAAGTAGCCGCTTAAATGGACCTTCAACTGCACTGGACTTCAGAGTCGGTCACAAGCTTAGGAAAAAATAAAATGTAATCAGAGCCCAGGACTCTCAGCTCAGCATAGGGCTGCCCAAGAGGCCACCGGCTGGGTCCAGGAGCCACTGGCCACTCTGTCAACATAGCCTCCGTATCACAGGGACCATGCACGAAGCAACTTCAGGCAGCCTGGGGACTCCAGGAGAGCTACTCTATAGCTGTGCACCCTCAGCCCCAGTCCTGCCTAAGTGTGCCAACTCCTAGGACCAACCTTGTCCTTCCCAAAGAGGTAGAGATGAAGACCTGTCCCGTCCCCAGGACACAGACAAAATTCAGAAGGCTCCGAGAAACACACTCCCCAAAGCAGCCCAGCTGTGTGTGCACATGACAAGGCTCTGACAGAGGAAGGAGAGTTGTCCTCCCACACAGACCCCCCCGGAGTAGGAGGGCACAGGCAACTTGGCACTAATGGGCTGCGGTTCCGACTACAAACCTGCCACTGTACAACCTGGGCTTGGATTCTCTCAGCCTGTGTTGCCATCTGCAAAATGGGCATGAGTGCCCACCCCAGAGGCCCTCCTCAGCCCAGCTCCCACAAAGGGCTGGAGAGTAAACTTGCAGCTCCAACCCAGGTCACTCTGCAGCAGGCCTGTTACAGGCTTGTGAGTGGCCAGGGAGCTGACATCCTCTTCCTTAAATCCCCCCAGGGGTAGTCCCAATTTCGCAAATGCTCCCGGTGGCCATGATGGGCTCTGACACCCCCTGAAGTGGCTACACTGCACCCAGGCTGCAGGAGTTGGGGACCAGGCAGAAGGAGTGGCGATGGTCCCGGCCAGGTTTGGTCCATAATCAGCTGTCTTAATTTTCATTCAGCACAAATCCTTCACTCGCCTGACAGCCTGGCTACCGTCCCCACCACCAAATTAATATCCTTCCCGGAGCTCATTTATAGGCCCTCCCCCCTGCTTCTCCCGGCTCCCCGGCCCCAAGGAGAGAGCAATGGGTGGGGGCTCTTGGCCATGCCCACCGCCCAGAGCCTGGGTCCAGGCCTGGAGCTGGCAGGCAGTCGGGCTGGAGGCACCGAGCGGGAGGACAGCACAGGAAAGCTGACTCTGCTCCTGGCGTCTCCCCCAAAGACAGCGCCATCCAAACGTCCCAATGAGGGGCCAGTCCTGGGTCTGGCGTGCGGGTGCAAATGGCCCCTGAGGGTCCGTGCCCACAAGGCTCGGGCTGCCGTGGGGACCTAGGATGGCAGCAGCCCACTTTCTCCAGGACGCACCCCTGGGCCGGCGGGGCCTGCTGGAAGCGGCACTGGCGGGGGCGGCGCAGAGCGGAGGCCACTCGGGCCCAGCGCGCAGCCGTCCCGGTGCCAGGGAGGCCTGGAGCCGCGAGCGCGCGGGCGCAGAAGTTGCAGCTCAGGCTGGGCCCGGCTCCCGCGCGGCCCGGGACGCGTTCAGGGAGTAGGGGTCCCCGCGTCGCCTTGAGCCCGCGGCACCCGCAGCACCCGCGCCCCGCGCCCTCGCCCCTTCCTTGCCCGCTGGGCCCGGGAAAAGTTAACCCGCGCCCACCGCACTCCGGGCCGGCGCCTGAACTCTGGAGCAGGCCAAGGGGCGCGGGACCGCTGGGACACCCCTCCCCGCCGCCTGCGCACGCGCCCAGCCCTGGCCCGGTCCCCTCCCGTACCCGCCCGGCCCCATCGCCGCCCGGCCCGGCCGACACTCACCGAGCGGCAGGAAGTGTTTGGTGTCCATGTCGCCCACTAACTCATGCCCGGCCGGCAGCGGAGCGGCGGGCAGCGGGCGGCGGCCCCCGGCGCAGCCGGCCGGGGCCCGGGCGGCGGGGAGCCGGCGGCGGCGAGCGGCGGCGGCGGCGCGCGGAGGCCGCGGCGCGGCGAGTTGTTGCAAAAGTCGCCCAACAATGTAAACTACTTGTGCTGCGCGCCACCGCGCGCGCGCCCGCACCCGCGCCTCCGCCACCGCCGCGCGCCCCGCTCCAGCCCGGCCTGCAGGGGGGGGCGGCGGGGGGCCCGCGACGGGCGCGGACTCGGCGCAGCGCCGCCACCCGGGTCGCCCCGCCCGCCCGCCCGCCCGCCCGCCGGGGCGCGCCCCCGCGCGCCCGCGCCCGCGCCCCGCGGCGAGTTGCGCTCGCCCCGCAAACTTGCGAGTGTGCCTCCGCCGGGGGTTCCTGAGCCGGGGGCGCGGCACGGGGGAGGAAGGCAGACTGGGGCAGAACCCTCCCCGGCTGCCAAATTCCCGCGGCCTGGCGGCGGTGAGGAGAAGGAGGAGGAGGAGGAGGAGGAGGAAAGGGGCCCGGAGCCCGGGCCCGGCTATTGTCTGCGGCGGCCGCACAAAGAGCCCGGCCGTGGGCGCGCGGGCACCCCGGCCCGAGCCAACACCGCCTGCCCTGAGCCCTGGCCCCGTGCTGGCCGCGCACTCGCCTGGCACGCCCTTGGGGAAACTGAGGCCTGGAAAGCGAGGCGACTTCATACAGCGGGTCAGGACCCCTGCTCTGCTGGGGACACCCCCCAGCCCAACTCCTGCTTTCACGCCCGTGGATCCCAGCCCGGCCCACGCACGAACCAGGCCACAGGGCGGGGACGCACAGCGGACCCCTCGTTCTGAACGCGAGGCAGAAGACGCTTTGGCCGGAGTTGGACATTGACTTTGTGGCTCGTGGCTATTTTTACACCTTGGGTCGTTCTCAGCCCTCACTTTTAAATTCATGATTTGTTTTTAAACAAACGAAAGGAAGCACTCCTGTCCAGGGCGGCCTCAGCCTCCTCGGCCCGCCCGCAGTCTCAGGCAGCTGGAATTCTGGTTTGGGTGTGAGCTACCTGCTCAGAGCCAAGCCCCGCCCACGGGGGGGGGAAATCCTGCTGCCCCGCCCCCTCCCGCTGCACACCCAGCCTAGCAGGAAGGGGATTCTCCCGGGGACTCGACGTGGGCCCGCCCGGCTGCAAGCAGTGAGCTGGGAGGAGGTGGGATGGAGGGACTCGCCTCGCTGCCCAGAAATGCCACAACACCAGCTCTAGAGGGAGCCTACTGCCTGGGTGTCCTACTGCGCCCTTCCATGTGACCACCACTGGCAATCCACAATAACAGCCTGTTGCTTCCCACTCCTCTGGACGCTTTAGCCTGTCCGGAAGGTGGGGTGTCCTGAGTAGGTGAGCCCCCATCACAGCTGTAGGCAAGCCCCGGGACCCAGGCCGACTTCCCCTGCTGCTCTCCCTTGACACGCCCCCCGCCATGTCCTGTTTGGCTGGGCAGCCTCTGAAGCCAGGACTCACTCTCCAGCCCCGAATGTTCTGTGTGGCCAGCCTGCTGCATCAGTCAGCCTCCACGTGCCCCAGGCAAGGGTGGGCTGACAGGACACAGGGTGGGATGATGCCCCATCCCCAGGGTAGCCCTTGGCCAGCAGACAGCAGCCCCAAGGGCCTCCCTGCCCTGTATGCCCGTGACACCCTCCCAGCTACATTCGGCCATGTGGCCAGCCAGAGCAGCCCCTCCAGGACCTAGCTCCTTACCTGGACACAGCCTCACTGAGAGTCCTCTGGCAGAGGACGCTACCATCTCCACCGACCTGCAAGGATAGCAATGCGAGGAAGGCCGGCGAGGAAGCACACACCAAGCAGGTGATGACGGTAGCATTTGAACTCGGCGCTTCCCCAATGTCATCCCGGGCAGGCCATGTGGGGTGACTAACAGTGCAGCCCTGCCTTCCTGCCAGCCTTTGGCTCTGGGTTGGGGGTCCCAAGATAGACAGGACGAGGACGGGCAGGACTGTGGGGGAGAGAACCCTGAATCCTGTTTTCTGATGTCATGAATCATTCTCCCAGTCAACAAACATCTGCAGAATCTGTCCCGAGGGCCCAGCCCTGAGTCCTCAGGGGAAGTGTGGTCAAGAGGGACAAGGAAAGGGCCAGACCCCTGCTGCCTCTCAGGAGCCGCGTGGCCAGACCACGCCTCTCCTCACCTCGAGTTCCTCATCTGAGGTCAGGGTTGGCTCCACCGTGCCGCTGAATCAGGGCTGACCAAACAGGCAGTGCAGAGACACTCCAGCAGGAGCAGGGTGGCAGGTGGCAACATGGCCACCAAGGTGGCCACAGAAGCCAAGTGTGGATTCAGCGCAGCAGGCAGATGAGAGTGCTGGGGACAGGGACAGCAAGCTGAGGCTCGTCCAGCCAGGGGCCCCAGCGGATCCCCAGAGGCTGGTCCTAGAGGGGATAAGACATGTTCGTCCAGTCAAGGCAGAGGCAACACACTCAACCCAGAAGGGCTGGCGTGGCCGTGGCCAGAGGGTGGGAAGAAAAGCCAGAGCCTGCCCAGCCAGCTGCAGGTCTGGACACGCCGGGCGGCAGTGGGAAGGCTGCTCGGGGAGGCCTGCGAGGCTATACAGCAGCGAGGTCACCTCCCACGGTGAAGGCTGGCACCTGGGCCCCCGCAGCCATGGCCTCACTCCCGCTGCGGAGAGCTGTTAGGAGCGGTCGGCCCTTGGATGGAAGGCCCCTCGGGCCGGTTTCCAGCAGTCCTTCTGCGGCAGGTTGAAGGCTGGGCTTTGAGGTGCTCCTGAGAAGGCCCTGCTTTTCACAGCAGCCTCTGCTCGGTGGTTGGGGCAGCGTGCACAATCCAAAACCCTATAGCTCTTGGCCTAGCCCTTCTCAATCCCGTCAGCGGGCAGAGAGCCCAGCAGGGCCCCGGGCAGGCCGGCACCCACAAAAGCACCACGGGTGGGAGGCTGCACACATGCCTGCTCCAAAATGGACGTGCCCAGGCCGCCCACAATTTCTGCAGCTGCTCTTTCCCACTGTCCTCTCCATTTGGGGCTCACTGGCACCCATGATCCCCCACAAAACCGCCCAGGTGGTTGGCTGCCCCATGTGGAGTAGCAAGGTCCAAGCTGACCGTGGAAAAAGCCACCCCCAGCTTTCCTACCATGTGCTTCTGCAGCCAGAAATATTTTTATAGTAATATCCACCTATTTACAAGCTGCCATAGAAGAGGCATTTGTCTTTTGGGGGCTTTTTTATTCTCCCTGAAGGATACTTTTCAAGGTGTCTTGGCCCATTTGGGGTACCTCTCTGCGCTGGTCTTGTCCACAGTCTCTGGAATCACCGAGAAAAATATTTTTAAAGGCTGCTGTCTGTACCACTGGGCACCCTGAGGCTGGTGGCCAGCGGTTGGTCGTCGGGTGGGCCGGTGCCCAGAGGACATTGGCTGGAGGGCAGCGCCTGTGGTCCCAGCTGCTAAGTGACCACACCTCACAGGGGCAGGGGTGCTCCAGGGCCTGAGCCCTCAGAGCCAGCCCTGCTGGGCAAGGCTGCTGCGCTCCCCTGTCCCAAGCTCCGCAGGCTGGCCGGGCCCCTTCATTCCCTGTGGCCCTGCTGGGGTGCACTTGACTCACCGGAGATAAGAGGGGCTTAGCGAGGCACAGGCCTCACCCGAGCTAACCAGATAGCCCGGGCTCCTGGGACTAGGACCCTCGGCCTTCCTCAGTCTGTGCAGAGCAGCTGCTGGTCCACACCCAGGCTCCTAGCTCTTCTCCTTGGGGGGCAGGGGGGACAGAAAGGGAGAAGAGGGGTGGCCCCTTCTGGGCCTGGTCCCCACCTGGGAGCATTTGCGGTCCCCACACACACGTTGCCTGCACCCCTCCTAGGCGGTAGAGATGTGGCCCGGCCTCCATGCCCACAGTGGCTGGGGAGGACAGCAACAATGGCCCCAGAAGCCAGGTCTGCGGAGCGCGTGGCCTGGTTCCATCACTGGAGTCCAGAAGCCCCGGCCGCTGCATAGTGACCTAAGCGGCGGTGTAGTGGCAAGCATGATATAGGGGACAGGCCAGGCACAGGTCTTCAGAGCCAGTGGGTCCCTTGCAGGAGCCTCTGAAGAGCTCCTGCCAAACCCAGCTACCTGCCGGGAGCCCCAGGAGTCCTGGGGTGGGTTATCGCCCTGGGGGTCCCCGGAGGCAGGCTGAGCTGCAGCTTGGAGCCCTGCCAGGCCCACTGGGCTGTCCATGCCAGGCATTGGAGTGCTGGGTCCCAGAGGATCCACCAGTACCAGCTACGGACACAGCATTTCCCAGAGTGGCTTCTGATGGCACCAGCCCCAGGAGCACCAGGCATCTCCTTGGGGTCTCACGGTGCAGGCACAGGCCAACAGATCAAGGGTGGCAGGGAACCCAAGGTCAGAGACCAGTTCACAAGCAGCGTCCGGGCTGGGCCATCTCTACCACCCGTGGAGGCCCTGGCAGGGGCTCGTCTGAACTCCAGCCTCTTCTGCAACAAGAGAAAAGAACCAGCTCCCCACAGAAGCCTTCGGCCCACAGCAAGACTGTGACAACAGGGACAGTAGATGCTCACCTGTCACCAGCACCAGCCTGGGTTCCGAGCCCAGCTTCACCGACCACAGATCCCAGCTCCTCCTGGCTCTGCGCCACCGGGCCCCCTCTCCGCACGCGACCCATCAGGCGGGAGATAATATGCTTTATCAGGGCATTTATTATCGACAATTGCTCTATAAATCTCCCTCTGTTCACATACATATACATTAGAGGCGGAGAAGATGCTGGAAGAGGCTCCCGCCTGGTCCCCCACATAGACAACTTGCCCCCATAAAGATAACGGGAACTGATTCATAATATTTATTTGACAGACATGATATGAACTATAATAGTCTGCAGGGATTAAAAATATCAGTCCGTCTCTGTCATCTGCCACTGTGGTTTAAATATTATGTATGTGGCACTGCGGTGGCAGCGAGTGGGGTGCGGTTATTGATAATGGCCATAAAGAGGCGACAGTTTGCCCTGAAGGATGCCTGGTGCTCCTGGGGCTGGTGCCATCAGAAGCCACTCTGGGAAATGCTGTGTCCGTAGCTGGCATTGGTGGATCCTGCCTGGGACCCAGCACTCCAATGCCTGGCATGGACAGCCCAGGCGGGCCTGGCAGGGCTCCAAGCTACAGCTCAGCCAGACAAGGTTGCCAGCCCCAAATGGGCACTCGGGGCCAGCACAGGGCTCAGGAGGCCCTGGCCCCACCCTGCCACTCACTGATCGGCCTGTCCCAGCCACTGCCCTGCCCAGAGTGGGTGGCAGCCCGGCCCCCCGCCAACACTCTCCGATGGAACACTTTCCTGCTCCCACCTTTAGAGGATGAAGTCCAAGCTCGAGCAGTTTCCAGCCCAGCCTCCTCCTCCCTCTCTGAGTCACCCACCTCCTGCGTCCGCCCTGCCTGTGGCTGGCTGCTCCTGTCCAAGTGAGCTCAGAATGAACCAAGTTCTGCACCCTCACTGGTCCGCAGGCACTGGCTGCACTGCATTGCACCCGAGGGCTCAGCCACCCGCCCACCACACAGGGCTCGTCCACCAGCCTGCTGGCTGGGCCAGGAGCCACAGTGTGCAGGGCTGCGGTGCCAGCTTTCCCGTCCCCCACAATCTGATCCTGGGCTGAGAGCTCCCTGAGGGACAGAGCCATACCTTTCCAAAGGCCCTGAGTCCCCTCCGAGCCATGGGGCAGCTCTGCGACCCCTGTTTACATCTCAGGTGGTCCGCACGGGCTCAGACTCCTCTCCTGTGCCTCAGTTTACCTATATGTGCAGTGAATTTGTGGCCCAGGGGATCAAGGGCTCTTGGAATCAAGGCATGTTTACTCATGGGGAGACTTTCACCTTTCTTTGGAAAGTGTCCAAAGACTTGGTGCTGGGAAAACTGGGGTGAATGTGCTTCACTACACCCACACCAGGTCCAGCCTCGGGGGCCCCCACTCCAGCCCCAGCACGTGAGACGGCCACCGTCCCTAGAGAGGCCCATGCGCAGGCCGATGAATTCCCAGCCTGTGGTGACGCTCACCCTTTGTGCCTCCCATTGCAAGGATCCCCTTCCCCAAAAGAGCCCCGGGAGCTGAGACCCAGGGAGGGGCCCCATCCCAGAAGTGAGGTCACCCAGAAGGAGCCCAGATGGCTACCCCTGCAGAGGAGCTCAGCGACCCTAGGCTCCAGAGGGCACAGGGGAGGCTTCGGGTCTGGGGACACCCATTCTCCCTGGGCCCTGCCCACCTTTCTTCAGGCCATGCAGGCGAGGAGCAAACTTCAGGCTCCTATCCCAACAGCTTCCCTAGACAGGGGGTTACTGCTGTCCCTCAACTGACCTCCCGTGGGTGGGGCACCACCGAGGCCCCTCCGAGCCTATTGAAGTCCCCAGGGATGATGGACACCCAGAAAAAGCAAAGGGGCCAGGGCCCCGAGGGTTCCAGGGCCACAGCCCAGACAACTACTGGGCCAGGCCCTTTCCCTGGTGCCCTTAGTGGGCAGGGTTACCCCCTACCAGAAGCTGCCAGGGACTCTGAGCCAGGCCAGTAGGTCCCAGAGGAAGCTGCCAGACCCCTCGGGCACAGGCCACCAGGTCTAGAAGGGCACCAGCATCCCAGAGCTGCAACTCTGCCCGAGCCTTCAAGGGCCATGCTGTCTGAGAAGGGAAGCCAAAGGGCCCTGGGGGCCGCTGCATGCTCGGCCCTGAATGACTGTCCTGCCGGGAGTGCACTGTCTTCACGGCTTCCATAGCAGCTGTGAGTTCAGCTCGCTCGCTTTCAGAAAAGGCTTCGGCTGTTGGGCGGCTTCCAGGCTCATTGCACCTGTGCGCCAGCAGTGGAGTGGGCGTCTGGGCCCTCAGGATCAAGGCTCAGCCCTGTCACAGCCACAGGTGAGGCCTCTGCCTTTGTTTCCAGTGGGGACAAGATAGATGCCATGGCTCTTTCGCAGGATCCAGTGAGGTGACCTCTTCCCAGCAAAACACTCTACAGCACTCCAGTCACAGGGACCCTGGGACGTGCCGTAGTAGGCTCTCACTCCTGCCACTGACCAGTGCCCCACAGGGCCTGGCAGGTTCCCGGATAGCAACCTGCCCAGGCTGGGCCCCAGCACTGCCCAGTTTTAGCCCCGTGGCCAGAAGTTTCAGAACCATCCTGGTGCTCAGAGCCACAGCCCCATCCCCAGGACGTCGCACTCCTAGTGGGCGCAGGTCCAGGTTCTCCAAGTCTGTCCCCAGATGGGGGCGGGTGGCTGGAGCCCTTGCCTTTCAGCTGGGCTAGCGTGCTCCCCGATCTTGCTCAGCCTCGTCTCCGTCTCAGGAAGTTCTGCCTTTGGAAAGGTGACGGGGCTGGAGATCCCTGTGCCACCTGGTGAGGGGGCACTGCTCCTGGCCCCAGCAGCCCAATACCTGGTCTCTGCACTCCGCTAAAGAAGAGCAATAGGTGATGGGTGGCTGCCTTCTAAATGCCCTGCCAGCTCTCTTCTGGGGCCCAGAGCCAGCAGGGAGCCTCATCCTGGCTAGCGGCACAGTGGCTACCTGGCAAGCACAGAGTCCCGAGTTCAGTCTCTGGTACACGAGGGTGGGGGGAGTACACAGCAGCAGCAGAATGCCAACCAGGGTGTGTGAGGCGAGGCCCAACACAGGGTACACAAAAAGGTCTGAAAGATCTGTCTCCCTTCCCCTTTGGACAATAGAATTCTAGCAGTTACCTTCTTCATTTTCCACCAGGAGACTTTAGTCCTCAAACCCAGCCTGAAATCCACCAGGGACTGGCCCTGCCACCCAGCTGGCCCCTGCCCCTCTCAGAAGCTCCCTGTGCAAGCCCACACCAGCCCAGAGGCCTCGGAGTCATGGGGCCTCTCTCCTCCTGAGTACTCTGTACCCCATTCCCTCCTCCACCGAGCTCCAGCCACCCGTCCTGGGGCTCCGCTCCACCACGAGAGCCGAGTCTCCACTGCACCGGTGGGAACGGCTCACCTTTCCTCCTGCAGCACAGGATTTCTCGGAGCTGCCCACCCTGTCACTGGGCCAGGCATGACTAATAATACACCTAATTTCACAAGCACAGAAGGTTTTAGCTAAATGACCAAAATATTTGGACCACGGCACAGTGAGTGAGCTCACTTCAGTGGTTTTGAAAGCTGACACAGGCGTCACTTGGCTTGTGTTCATGGGTATCTGGTGCCAGCGTAGCTGAATGGCAAGGCCATCCAGGAGGATGGCGCCCCAGACCCAGCACCCCATGATGCCTCTGGGGAGCCAACGTGGAGATGCAAAGTGGAGCCGGGCAGCTTGCGTTCTGTGCGCCTGGTCCCACCTAGACCAGACCTGGAACCCACAGCGAGACCAAGGAGCAGTGGGAGGCCGGATGGAGGCCAGGCAGGCGGGCACCTGAGGGCAGGGCAGGGCAGGGCGGGAGCCGCTGCTCTGTGGGGAGCTTTGTCCCTGAAGAGTGGTGCGGCTGGGACTTGAGAAGGCCTTGCTCACCGGGCAGGGGCAGGGACTCAGCCCCAAACCTGCTCCTCCACTGGCCCCCCCTCACAGCAGAGGACAAGGCCATTACTACTTCCGTTTTACAAGAGAAAAGCCAAGCTCAGAGACAGGAAGCAACTGTGACCCAGCTGCACCAGGCTCCTGACTAGAAAGCCACTGTGGCTGGTCCCAATGGGATCTCGGCAGCCTGGCCGCTCCGTGGAGGAGGCCAGGCGTCTGCCACACATATGCGCCCTCTAGACAGGCCAGGCCAGCTCGGCTGCTGGGCCCACACTGTACCAGACCCCGAGAGGACCCGAGCCTTCATGCTTCCCGGGGAAACAGGGATCCCCAGAAGAGCCCTCAGCCCTGAGAGTCTGCCCCCACCCCCTGGCTCTAGTTGTACCCCAAAGAAGACAAGGGCATGCCCAGGGCTCCTTGCAGTCTCTGGGCCTTGGCAGTCCCCTGCTGCCCTTCTTCATGTGCCTGGTCGATGCTGTCCTACAGGCAGTCTGGCTCTCTCACCCTCTGCCCCAGAAAGCCCCTGTCTGGAGCCCTGGCACTTTGGCCTTTGGGGACCCCGGCAGAGAATCCACACATCCCTGGGCCTGCCACCCCCACATTCCCCCTGCAGTGTCTGACTAGAAGTCACCAAGATCCCTGCCCCCACCTCCACCAAGATGCTCAGTGGATTTTCCTTTACAGCTCAGCCTGTTCCTGGCAGGGCTGGACTTGGCATCAGTAGGTAAAGGCGCCACAGAGATGCCAGCTCTCCCAAGTCCGCTAGCTCTCAGCCGCTTGCTGGAGGCCCAGGTGGCAGGGGCAGAGAGAGCTGTGCTTCCCAAGCGTTCTGGGTCTCAGTGCTGGCTCACACATCCATTGGTCCACGGCAACCACCCCAAGTGCTCTGAGCTCCCTCTACCCAAAAGCTCGTGGCAGGGCCTTTCTGGGGGCTGCTGTCAGCTTGGAGGTACAGTGGTGTCTCTACCACAGGGACAGGACAGTGGTGCTGAAACTGTGCCCCAGCAGACCCCAGAGAGCAGCCCTGAGAGTTCTGGGTCCCACACAAGATGCGCCCACAACTCTGTCATGGCTGTTCCATGGGGCCATGGGTCATATATGGATGGCCCCAAGAACCTCCTACACTCCTAGGCAGTAGGGAGGTGACTGGATCCTGGCCCTATGACTGACTTGCCATTAGGAGGCGGGGCCTGGCTGGAGCAGATGGGTCCCTGGGGGAGTGGTCTGGGAGGGCTCACCTCCCTTCCTGCTCGTGCCTGCCCTGTATACTTCCTGTGCACAGTGAGGTGAGCAGCTCTGCTCCACCCAGGCCCTTCCACCGTGCTATCCGGCTGGAGAACCGCCCACCGTGGGCTGAAATCTCTACAAGCTGTGAGCCATGATACACCTCCTCTCCTTCACATTGCAGGTGGCAGGTATGTGTCTCAACAACGAGGGATGTGAGTCACCCCCAGGCCTTGGCCTGGACTCCTGAGCTGTCCTGACAGGTGCCCCGTCAAGCTCTCAGGCCTCAGTTGCCAGGAAGGGCAATCTGAAGGATTTGTGGCTGGCCATGGGGACTGTCAGAGCTGGGCTCCACCACCACGTGGCTGCCTATGCAGGGATAAGCCGCCTCCCTGTGCCTCAGTTTACTTCCACATAAATGGCACCCCAGCCAAAGCACACAGCACAAAATAAATGTCTGCAGAGCAAATGGTGCATTTTTTGCTTTTTTTAAAAAATGAGACTTGAGAGGGACTGGAGACTTAGCTCAAGTGGTACCATGCCTACCTTGAAAGCATAGGTGGAGCCTGAGCTAGCGGTCGATCCTCAGAACTGCAAAAAATAAACAACAAATAAATAAAAAGGAGACTTGACTGTGGGAAAAAGAAAGGTACTCTCAGAGACAGCACCAGTCTTTTCCGGTAGCCTAGGACAGAGCAGCCCCATCTTCTGTGCAGTTCTCTCCACTGAACCAGTGTGTATTCATTAGCTTTCCGGCACTGGGACAAAATCCCTGAGAAAAACAGTGAAAGAAGAAAGGGTTTGCTTTGTTCTCAGCTGCAGGGTCTCGGTCCACAGTGGCTTGGCCTTGGCCTCGGCCATGGGTCCGAGGAGAGAGGTGAAGGTGTGACAAGCACCGTGCGAGGCCAGGAAGCTGAGAGAGCTGGAGGAAGAGGTACAGGAGAAGATGCCCTTCCGGGGGCTGCCTGTAACCGCCTCCTCCCCACCCCCACTGCTCCCCCCACCTTGCAGGCCATCTAATGACAACGCATCCAAGGATTGATCCCCGACGTGGTGGGAGTCCTCGGCCTGCAGTCACCCCCAGAGGCTCCTGCTGTGAGCACGCTGCACAGGGGACAGTGAAGACCCAAACTCTGCCCAGGTCTGTCCTGGGAGAAGTGCCCTGACAGTGGGAGCCCACCACCTCTGAGCTGGCCAGTCCTTCCAGCAGAGCAAGAAAGTGTCAGCACCACGTCCATGTCCCTGTCCACAGGCCTCAAGCCACTCGATCACCAATGAGGCCACAGCTTTGGGCAGCAGCTGGCTCTGCTGGCTCCTCCACCGCTTGCAGACTGGAGCCTGTGGACGGGGACGGAGCCTGAGCAACTCTGGAGCCTCCCTCCTCCTCTCCACGCTGCAGTGAGGACCACGGAGCCTCGGGTCACCGAGCCCTCTGTGACCACCTGGCGTCGATCCAGAGAGGATTTCTAAGTGCACAGTAGACAAGGTAAGGATGGCCCACGAAGGCCAAGACAGTCACACATACGTGGGGAAGCTGAGGTCAGAGAGACGGCAGTCACGGGGTGAATCCTGGCGTGTGGACCTTCCACAGCAGCCGGCATGCGAGAACTCCCCCGGCTGGGGCCTATTTCTGCCTAGTGTCCCCCAAAGAAGTCTCTGATGTGACCCCATGTCCGAGTACAGGGAATAAAGTCCCAACCTAAAAGTGACCTCACATGTGGAATCTGGGGGACACAGCCACAGTGCCTAGAGGAAACCTGTAGCTTTACATGCTTAGATTAGTAAAGAGAAAGAGACCTAAAACTGAACATGTACGGTTTTACTGTAAGATAATTTTAAAGAGGCACAAAGGAAATCCAAAGTACTGGGAGAGATAGTAAAGAGAAGAGCAAAAACCAATGAAGAAAAGCAGGCCATGGCAAAAAAAAAAAAAAGCCACAAGGGCAGAAAGGAGTTCTTTGAAAACATCAGCAAAGGGCCAGGGATATAGCTCAATGGTTCCGGCGCCTGTCTTGCAAGCGCAAGGATCCGGGTTCGATCCCCGGTAACCACATAACAATACAGCAGCAACCAGTACCACATACCACAGTGCCGGGCGTGGTGGCTCACTCCTGTAATCCCAGCACTCAGGAGGCAGAGGCAGGAGGATTGCTGTGATGTGAATTTGAGGCTGAGCTCAGGGCCAGCCTGAACCACAAAGCAAGACCCTGTCTCAAAAAAAACCTAAAAATAAAAAAAGAAAGAAAGAAAATATCAGCAAAATTACCAAGGCCCTCGTTAAACTGTTAAGAAGAAACAGAACACAGAAGCCACTGGTATCAGGAAAAGAAGAGACTGTCCTCGCAGACTTTATATACACAAACAAGATAATAAGACAACCCTACACACATCTTCGTGCCCCCCGAAATATGACAATGTAGAGGAAATGGGCACATTTCTTGGAAAGGACAACTTAGAGAAATAGGAAATCTGACCACCGTGACTATCGGTGCAATTGAGCTCCTCAGAAACTGTGCAAAGGAAAAGCCAGGCCAGCCACTTTCACTGGTGAATTCCGTCAGTCATTCAAACCTTCATCAAAAATTTAAGAAAAAAATTTTTTCACAGGCTTAAGAAAATCCTTGCCAAAACCTTAAATTAAACACAATAATATATAACAAGGATAATGCCTCATGATTAGGTAGGATTTGTCCCAGCAGTGCATAAAATATAGCCATCAGAACTAGGAAAAAGTCACAGAAGGCAAGGTTAACCTTTTTTAAATCTATTGTGTTTTTATACATTAGCAGCAAATAACTGGAAAATGAGAGATTTAAAATTTCACTTATAATAATACAAAAGGCAAAGTGAATGAGACAAATCAGAGGGACCGTCAGGTAGCTCAGTGGCGCCATGCCTGCCTGGGAACACAAGGTCCTGAGTGTGATTGTCATTACCAAAAAGAAAAAGAAACAAACAAATCTAAGAAAGCTTGTCCAAGCTCTCCATGCTGCAAAGTAAAAAAAAAAAAAAAAAAAATGTTTAGGAAAAATAAAGATGCTCCTAACAAACACAGCTAAACCACGTTCAGGGAGTGGAGACCTGGACCCCGGAGAAAGGGACAGTTTCCCCAAACTGATTCAACCCTAACCCAGTGAGGGTCCTAAAATGGGCTTCTGACAGAAATTGACAATCTAATCCAAAAAGTCATGAGGGAATGGACCACCTAGAGGGATCAGTTTTCGGAAAGAAAAACAAGATTGGAAGATGTATCCTACCTAATTATAAGTTACTGTATAAAAGCCAAGTTAATAATGGCAGCTTGCCTTTGGTTTAAGTAAATGAAAACTAGATATGCATATCTAGAGGAACAGGACAGAGACCTAGACAAAGACTCTCGTATTTCTGGCAGATTACCGACAGTGTCAAGGTAACTAAGTAGACGTTTTATTGAAAGGAAAGCTTTGAGGTACCTTATCAGCTGGATAGCCATATAAAAAGTTAAATGTCAACCCTTATTTCAGGCACATAAGTTAACCTGAAATGGATCACAGAGCTAGGTGCTCTCCTGAAATTGTAAAGCCCATAGAAGAAAATGCAAACTGGGGTAAGAAAAGGACTTTTAAAAAGTAAATTACAAAAAAGTAAGGAAACAAATTTTATATATATGGGGGGGTGGTAGGGTGGGTGGGGCTATGGGAAAAAAATGAGAATTAAGTTGTGTCCTATACTGGTACAAATCCCCATTATGGAGTGCAATCATGATGTGTATATTTAATGTACCAATAAAGATAATTTAAAAAAAAAAAAAAAGTAAATTAGACTTCATCAAAAATTGAGGGCCGGGGAGTTAGCTCAGTGGTTCCGGCGCCTGTCTTGCAAGCGCAAGGGCCCGGGTTCGATTCCCCGGTAACCACATAACAATACTGGGTGTGGAGTCCCCACACCCAGCAGCAACCAGTACCACATACCACAGTGCCGGGCGTGGTGGCTCACGCCTGTAATCCCAGCACTCGGGAGGCAGAGGCAGGAGGA